>QTSX02006565.1:0-180304 GCA_014839935.2 Entomophthora muscae
TACTTTGATTTGTAAAATATATACTGAAAAGTATCATATCTCTCTAATCATAAATAATTGAAAACTCAGATATATTTGTTTTATTAGATTTGCGTTGAAGATTGGCTCAGTATTTTGATTTGATAAGGTGAAATTTAAAATGTCATTCTTAGAAAAATATCTGTCATTACAGGACAATTTAATACAATTATTTAACTATAGCTAAGTATAAGATTTTAATCCAGATTCTTCTGCTCAAAGTTCAAGATTAGAACACTTACTTCCTTTTCTTTTCAGAAGCCTGGGTAGCTTTTTGTCTTCAGGTTGAGCAGCCTCTTACTGGCTTTAGCAGGTTGGGTAAGCTTTTTTGCCATGGAGTCAGGTAGAATTTTTCCAGCAGGCTGTGCAGTAGGTTGGGTAACCTTTTTTCCAATAAGTTGGGTACATGTTTGCCAGCAGGCTGTGGAAAAGCTCGCCTCAGCAGCTTGGGTAGCATTTTTGCCAGCAGCAGGCTATAGCTTGGACAGCAAGAGGGATAAAATTTAGCAGTAAGAAACTTCTAATGTTTCTTTGAATTGATAAATCTTGTGGAAATCTAATCACTGTTGCCTACCATAGCTGGGATTAAACCTAATAATTTTGTCAAAAATTTCAACTCACTGCCAAGAATATCATCTTTTTTGGTATCACAATATTGTTTCTTAACGATTTGAACCACATCTTTACCAAGTTTACTAATAAAGTTCATTGCAGAATCTTGCTATCATTAACATACAAAGTCAAACCATACAATTTGAATTCTCAAACTGATCCCATTAAAAGTATCTTCTTTGATGCAGAGTAAGAAATCCAAATTTAACTGTCTTTGGCCAAGGAACTCACATATAATATTCTCTTTCAAGAAGAAACTGAGCCTCAATATTAGAGGTTTTAAGTCATTTAATTATGTGCTTTAAAAATTGCTAACGATAAAATGATTATTTTTAGGTATGGCCAAAAGTCATCTAAACTTGTTATAGACTATGGAGATGGAAGTATCAGATAACTCGCCGCCACAAAACACACTGTGTTTCAAGCATCCAATCACTGAACTTGGTGGCGAAGTGATTTAACACTTTTCGAAGCGTATGTGTTCTATTAATATATAAACGAGTCTGTTGGTGATGTCAACTTGAACACTCAGAGTGTGAGAAATCGAATGAATATGTTTTCTAGTTTAAATCAGTGGTAAACCAAGGCTTGGTCAACTTATCTAGCATACAATCCTTTACAAGCATTTGAAGCGTTTAGGTTGAATTCAATGGAAGTGCAGCTTAATTATGTAAAAATGAATACATTTTACATTTTAATAGTCCCACCTTTAATTATGATTTTTGAATGTTTGTTCAACTCTTGAACGCATGACAAGAGAACTTGTCTGTGTGAATTATTCGCTCAGAATTTGTGAATTAAAATAGAAAGCAGGGGGAACATATTGTTTAATAAAAATTAAAATTTGGGATAGATTTGCTAGCTTTTATATGATCGGATGATGATTTAAACTCAGATGCTGAAGTTGAATTTGCTCGAGAAAAGAGAGGTTATAAATTCAAAGACTATTCAGTTAAATTTATAAATGTTTTAGTGGAAGAGAGATATTTTGTGTGCCATTTCAATTTTTAAGGAAATGATATAATATTTCACACAGATGCATCCACCTGATCTATTGCTCAAAGATTTTTTCTAAAGTTATGCTTTCTTGTCATTTATCAACTTCTAATTAGAATCTCATTTTTTTAGAGAGGAACAACATCTGGTCAATTGTTCAAGAGACGGCTTTGAAATTAGTGCAGCCCGTCTTAATTAGATGTCAGTAAGATAACTAGCAATGTCAATATTAAGATTTACAAATGTGTTTCATTAATTGAAACACATAGATAAACATTTCAGATGTTCCCCAATCAAAGCTAGGTACCAAACATGATGCTTTGCTTTATGTAGATGCTGAGATAACAGATTCATGATCTTGCACCTGGAATAGCTGAAGCATATCATAATCCAAAGAGCCTGGACTCGATTTGATACATTTAAGTTACTCTTGGTACATATAAAAGCCATAAATAATATATCTCTGTAGATATCAAGAAATACTATTACTTATTGGCTATTTTTAAAAGCTAAATAAGTTATATAAGTTTGATAAATTTACAAAATTAATATTAAATTATTGATTAATGTACACATTCACCTATATTATTTAATGTGATATGTTGCAACCAAGATTCCCCTCTTGCGCAAAATATCTAATGAGAGGTGCTTGATGAGTTTCTATAAATGCTTGTATCTAACAACTTGTAAATCCGTCTGAAGATAAGGTCAAAATTGTGGGCGCTTTATCTCGTATTAGGTGTTGCCAATTTGACTTTAACTGATCCTACACCAAGCAGTTATTCCTTGGCTCTGAACCTTACATGGAGAACTGACACTGTACCCCACCCCTGGTGGCCCCTCAAGTATATTGAGTCAGCTAAGTTAGTAAACCTCATCTTATTCATATTCACATTCTTGTCGTTTCAGTGGGCTTTTGTCTTCCTAATCAATACTGAACTATCATTGAGTTCAAGTTTGCAAAGAAATGTTGCTGGTAGTAGAATCAATTAACAACCTACCTATAAGAAGAGTTATACAAGAAAGTGAGTGTTTGCACAGCTGCTTGGCAGTACCTCTGCAAGAGACCTTCATACCATCTCTGCAATTAAGGGGACATAAAGGTTATATTGTGTATCAAGATTAACTAGTACTCACCAACATTTAAAATTGAAAACCATATCTGGGATAGCAAAGTTAGTATCACTCTACCCATTCTCTGATCTGTCTTAACACCTCTTCAGCACAATCCAAATAAACAAGGAAGTGATCTAAGGTATTTTGTAATACTGTAACAAGCCCATACCAACTCTTTGAAGACATCAATAACGAAACACAA
The DNA here is from genome assembly GCA_014839935.2 of Entomophthora muscae. Taxonomy (NCBI): domain Eukaryota; kingdom Fungi; phylum Entomophthoromycota; class Entomophthoromycetes; order Entomophthorales; family Entomophthoraceae; genus Entomophthora; species Entomophthora muscae. The sequence goes on from QTSX02006565.1 coordinate 2,945, forward strand.
TGCTTCTCACACTTATCATCAATGGAGTTTATAGTCCCATCAAGGTGGGTGCTAATAAGTGCCTATGCTTCATTAACAACTGTTTTAAACCATAATAGAAAAGAAAAAATCAAAACAACAAGCTGAAATTCGAATACAATAGTCATTTCCTGCAGCACTGTCCCACACTTGGTGGTGCAGTCCAGAGCCCAGGACATTACTGAGTCACCGAAAGATAATTAAAACAAGAGTGCTCTCTAAGAGGGAGCTGCAGTTAGATCAGGTTGGAAATCTTGGGAAAAAACGGGGACTATGAACGTTAGAAGGCTCACACCTGCAAACCTGTAGTTACTATATCCAAATCTCTGCTCCTTAAAACCTGCAACTGAGAGAATGTGCACTGCCGAGTTCAAAATATCAACATGTTCCAAGTGCCAAAATGCCGACAGCCACATAAGCTAGTCATACACACAAAATAAAAATCACTCACTTACCACCTGCCATCATGCAGTTCTGTTAAAATACCCTGACTCACAGTAGACCTTTCAGGACTAATCCACAACAATATCAATCATTAATTTTACACGGATTCTAACAGGTGATCAGACCAATTTGCCCAGTCAATTCAAAGAAGTGCACATGTAGACTCCTGAAGAGTAGCCATCTGCACTCACAAAGCAGTATCATTATGTCATTTAAATGACGGGAGATTCGGGTTTGGCTCTCTGGACCTTAATGGGTAGCCTCAGCCCTGGCCTGCTGATCTACATCATCTAGACGGCTGCACACAATTAGCACCTTACATTGACTGGGACACCTCATCATTACTCTCAGAAAAAAAATTGTTGTTGGCCCCAAATAATCTGTCACAAAATGACATTTGCCCTTCTAACCATCAAGAGGACAGTGTTCCACCTGTATGACTTGGAACCACTGATCTTCTTCTTGACTCATTACTGCCTAACTTAAGGAGACGGCAGAGTCACACACTGAAATCAACCCCCAAGTCTCTTGAACCACCAGCCACAGGTGTTGGACCGACTACCAGAGAGCAATCCAATTTTGAAGAAATCACTGGTCCCGGCTAATGAAGCGCCAATCACTTGTGAATCTTTCACTAGGCATGATATTTTCTGACCTCATTAATTAGAACCAAACCAAATTGGACAGTTCTCTGTAAGACCTTCAGCATATCTGCCAACAAGGTGTTGCAAAATCTAGCCCAAGGTCAACACCTGGCTCTGTGGCCCAGCAGGAATTCAGCTGGATAATGCCAAATCTCCTAAGACTAAGATAGAAACCAAAATTATTTATCCAAATTCAGCTAATAATACACCACCGCTAATTGAATTACTGCAAGAAGTCCCCAAGCCCAAGTAAACTTCCAGCACCCAGCCCAAAGAAAGTTGCAAAAGTTTATCCATGTAAGATGGACATAATTATGCCCTGGAGTTGCCAGGAAGTTACTCATTGCCACTCTCACAATAAAAGTGTTATGAACCTTTAGTTCACCCAAGTTATCTCATACTTACTTTTAGCACTTTTACATTCACAAATCAATTACTCCAACCCCACCTTGCCAGCCTACCAATCACCAGAAGCTGTCAACAGCTACCCAAGTTATACTGCCCTTCAGGAGTACCCCACAGCCCAGCTTATACATTTGATTATTCTCCCAAGCCAGACTACTCATTACCCATGTCATTACTAGTGACCCCCAGGCCCAGTCACCTGCAGGGACATAAGACTGCCACTGATAAAATCTCTACCCAGTTGTTTGGTGCCCTCTATATTACGCTCACTGGCCTCATTAATTCCATGGCACCTGTCAACAGCCCTTGCTCTTTGCTAGGAAAATTATTCTCTTGTATTGCAAAGTTGGCACCCATCCTGTGGTGGGACCTCCCTTCTATGCCTGTGGGGCGTCCTCCTGCTGACCTACCCAAATCTACTACAGGTTGACTCCCTGATAACCCTGTTGAGGTTAACAAGCTACTACATGACACCACATTTGTATGTATCACAGAAGAGGGTCCCTAAAAGCTTATAGGGGAAAAGTTGAACTTCAACCAGTCTTCAGTCAAAGTAATTAGGGCTGAACCTTTTTCAACCCCCCTTGTAGGGATCCGCCCCCATCCTATCATGAATTTCTTGGCAAGTTTAAGGATGTATTAAGTGAAACACTAGATCAATTACCTCCCCCTGAGAAACCCAGCATGTTGTTTGATTGCAAGTTTTTCTCCCAAAGGCCTAACTACTATATTTTTTAACCCCCAAGAAGGATGAGACTCTCTGACAACACCTTGTGGGCTCCATATATAAGGGGTTTATTTGCCCTTTACTATCACTTTAAAGAGCCACAGTTTCCTTTGTGGCCAAAAAGGGCGGGTCATTCTGCCTGGTCACAGACTACTACGCCCTAAACAAAGCCATGATAAAGAACAAAACCCCTTATCATTGATTGACAACTTGTTCAATACACTTGCTGGTCCAAAAGTCTTTAGCAAGATTGATCTCACTACAGGGTACAACCAAGTCATAATTGCTCCTGGGGATGAGGGGAAAAACTGCCTTCCAAGCATTCTACTGGTTGATTGAGTGCTGTTTCATGATTTTTGGAATGATCAACACACCATTCACCCTTGCAATGCTCCTCAAAAAGGCCTTTGAGTACCTGGTTGAAAAATTGTTTTAATCTAACATGATGGCATTGTTGTATTCAGTCAGGATCAAGTAACACACCTTCACCATCTCTGTGCCATTCTCAATACCCTTTGCAAACATTAGTCAAAGGCTAAGCCCTCCAAATGTGAGTTCCTTCATTCTGAGCAACTTCTTCTGGGTATGTATCATCTCTTTCAAGGGGATCAAGCCCAACCCAGCTAACATCAAAAAATCACCAACATGCTGCCTCTTACCAATGTTGAACAGGTATTTACCTTCCTGTGAATAGTGATGTATGTACATGTGAGAGAGGGGGACTATACTTACAAAGTACAGCTCCCATCCTGGTGGAACTATCTACTAGGATGCCATCCAGTGTATGACAGGAAAGGTTGCTTGTAGGGAATTCCAGAAGGACAATGGGACAGCCAGGTAGGGGAATAAAAGTCCAGCCTCATGATCAAGAGGCCCAAGAGCAGCTAACCAGAATGCTTGTGTGCCTCAGTCTTCACTGAGGGAGAGTAACTTTAGGCTTTGATTCTGGGCCAGGGGATTTTAAGAGCGCTAGAGAGGAGTTAGGAACAGAATTTGGTACTAACATAGAGATAAATGATTCCTTTCATATCAGAGATGAGGTTCTTCAACAGGTGCTTACTGGGCACCAGGAAGCCATGTGCCTGGCCCGAGATATCATCTGGTATGTGGATAACACACTGGGGGCCTTTCTTCAGGTTGGTAAGGGAAGAAGACAGGTCTTTTCACAGAGCTGGGGTGGCAGACTGGAGGAGAAGCAGAACAGGAAGCACAGAAAAAATCACAGATTTAAAAAGTGGGACCCACATTTTCTGGATCCCTATTAAGTTCTGAGTCTAGAGGTGTGGTGAGAAGGAAAGGAAGCAGTAAAATCCAGGAGGAATAGCAAGAAAAAAACTATAATATTTTATAATTAAGGGATGATGGAGACCAATAACCAAGACCTAATCAAAGAAGGAGCAAAATAAGAAGCAAAAACAGGTAACTTCAAACTTGAATTGAGTTCTAAAAATGATTCAAATACGTTTATATAACAAATCCTGCTTAAATTCAAAAGAAAAAATGGGTTCAAACCTGGGTGAGGTAATATTAACTAAAAAGCATTAATACTAACAGCCAAATTTAGTAAAAATGCTGGGAACACCAGCAGGAATACATGAGTAATCAGGGGATTAGATACTTCCAAAAAAATAAAAATAAAGATTTTTAAAGGGAGCCTTTAAGAACAAGACTACTTAAATTGTAAAATTAATTAAAAATCAACAAGCAAGGATACAGATGGGCTAAGCTTTCATTTTTAAGGGTGAATTTCAGGAATTGGGTCCCCATTCAGGGACCTAAAGTGGGTCAGGTTCTGATTGGACCAAGGAGAAAATTTGCATTTCAGGGTCAGGGGGGCTAGAGTTTTTGCAAAAAATTTCTGAACTTTCAGCTGACTGGCCATAGATTTTAGGGTAGATTGGCCCAGGATTTTATCAGATTTGGGACCAGATGGCAACAACAATGTGGGTACAGATGATTGGGTGAATCTAATAACTTTCAGGTTAGGATGGGCCCAAGCCAACAGATAGCCCAAATTAATCAACATTGCCTCAATATTTGGTGTAAGTGGCAGTGAGGGGAGCTCAGGAGAGAGATGGGTATACCAGAACAAATCTTTTGTCAATTTTATGTGCCAAATTCTTCATAGTGTTAAGAGGTTTGGCAGAATTTTGAGGCAAATATTTTTGTGCAGCAAAGAAAAATGGCTTAATCCAAGGCCAAGGGGATAATTACTTTTATAAAAAACCTGATAGAGACCAGAAGCCAGCCAATTCCAGATCTAGAGTTGCTATTTCTAATCCTAAGCCACTAGATAATGCCTTCAAAGAAAGTCAAACTAAGGATTCTTAACTAAATGATTCCAAGTCACCCCCAAAATAATTCCCCTATCATCTATATATTGTTGAATGGAATGATCTTAGAGGGAATGAAGATAGTGTTCACACTGCAAACTATCTCAATTTTTTACCTGTTATGACAAAATTTGGTTCCCAAGTCAACCAAGAACATCTGAGAGGAGAATTTTCTGATAATAGCATCAATAATTGTATGAAATCCAGAAGAACCTATCAGAAGAGTCCCAAATTCCAGAAAATTAAGCCTTTCAATAGTAAAGAATGCTATATATTAAAGCCAGAAGTACCCAAGCCCTCAAAAATAACATCAAGGTATGGTAACCAATACAAGCATAAGATATTTATTGATGAAAACAAGGATAAATCAATCCATTCAATGATGAAAGACAGCCTGATATCCTCAGAAGTGTATAAAATCAAGAGATTGAACCTAAATACTCAGCTAACAAACCCATATCACAGCAATAAATTATCAAGGGGTATCTGTGCCAAAAATATTGAGGATAAGTCAATCATTTTCAAGCCTTATACTGGACGTGACTGTTGAGAACACCATAACCCTTGCCTTATGTGAACTCTTATCCTGACTATGAGCCAGCCCAAAGTCCAGGTTCCCATATTTATTGATCATTTCATACCCAATACTGATGAATCTTCTGTTATCCCTTATAAAGAACAATCAATTCACAGTTCTAGATGTCTAGAAGCAGACTTGATAGAGTCAACTTGGGATAAGTTGACTATAAAAGGAGATAGTGACATGACTCAACATGACAGTTATTTCTGGGATTCAGATTTCAAGTACACTGGTTGATAGAGCATATCCTTGCTTTCAGAAAAACACCTAGATGACCTCTCTATGCTATGGAAATAGCATGATAGTATGAAGTTGTGTCTAAGTGGTGTGAGATAAACACCCAAGTCCACATAAATTTGATGATCAATCACTAATTTGGCTTTAAATATTGGCTTATAAATTTTTTAAATTAGAGCTGGGGTTTAATAAGAATATTAAAGCTAGCCAAATTAAGCCCAAATAGATTGCTTGCAACAAGATCAACAAGTATTTGGAATAAAACTCTGGACATTGAGAGCTGGTGAGGGTCTCAGTTTTGATTTCTAAAGTGAAGGCTCTGACATTGAGAGGCATAACATTGTGAATTGGAAAAAGTAGAGCTTGGGATGGGACCCCATCTTCTGGTTACAATATGATTGAAAATCAGATTATAAGGGATGTTCTGGAGCAAGCTGACTACCAGATACATTAGAATAAGTTAAAATTGAGCAGATAAGATTTTTAGTTTCATTTGAGAATTTAGGAGGACTCAACTCTTAGGAGTTAAACAATATAATTTTTTGATATGTATCAAAATTATTGGCTCAGCAATCCCACCCTGAATCCAAAAAAATTCTAACCCATCTCATTATTACAGTGTATATCCCAGTTGGCAGCGTCAGAATAAGTGAGTTTCTTAATGATAGAAACCAGAGTTGAGTTTGCGTGCTCAACTGCCACATTGGTGGAAGGCTTATAGGGGGCAGAGAAAGACTGGTGAGACCCCAAGACTTCAACAACAGAGGTTATCAACTTGGAGTTGAAGTTAGTCCCATTGCCAGACAACAACACTTGAGGACAACTGTGGCAAAATAATACATCTTGCAGCAGAAAGGCGGTGGTTGTCTTGGCAGTGATGTCTTTAGTAGGGCGAGCTTCTACCTGCTTGCTAAAATGATCAACAGCAATCAGGATAAAGCAGCAACCAGAGCAGGAGCAAGGGAGAGGTCCTACAGCATCAATACTGGCAGTGTGAAATGTGTGCTGAGGGGGGACTAGCTTGAACTTGTGGGCAGCAGCTCAAGGTTGTTGGAGCTGGCAATCATGGCAACTAGCAATAACATCTGGGATCAGCAGGCAAAGCTTTTCCCAGAAGTTGTTTTTCTGGAGCCAGGCATAAGTCTTGGCAACGCCTCCGTGTCCTGTCTCCTTATGATCTTAAAGCACCACTGAAAGGCAAAGACTAGGTCTTACATAAGACAAGTAGTGGTCTTGTACTTTCTTGAAAAGCTGATTGTCACAAATGAGTGTGTCTTCAGATAATTTAGAAAGGGCAACTCAGACTTCTTACGTCTTGTTCTCCCACAAAGAAGGATATCCAATTAGTTCTTATAACCTGTCAGCCTCAGCAGGGTGGAGAGTGAGGATGGGCATTCTGGACAGTCCATCAGCATTCTGATTTTGAATCCCGGGGCAATGCATCATAGTGAAGTTGTATCCTTGCAGGCAGAGAGCCCATCTAGCTAGTTGTCCTTCTGGTTCTTTAAGTTGTTGTATCCATTTGAGCAAAGTGTGGTCAGTAACCACAGTGAAATGGGTGCCATACATGTAATGACAAATTTTCTTGACAGCATGTAACACAGTGAGGCACTCTTTTTCTTTTACACTGTAATTCTTCTCATGCTTATTTAGGACACAAGATGTGTAAGCCACAGGGTGATCACGCCTTCATTGTCCAATTGAGCCAAGATGGCTCCAATAGCCAGGTCACTAGCATCAGTATATAGGATAAATTCTTTATTGTATGTCAGGAATATTCCTAACATAAATCAAATTCTCACTGAAGTACAATGTTGGAAAAGAATAGAAAAACTTTGGTTCCAGAGTCCAAATTTGATGAAGATTTTCCCCCTTTAATTGGGGGAAATAAAAATCAAAAGGAGGAAAAATTGGAACCTAATACCCGCCGGAAAAATTTATCATTCAGGCAGGCGCCTGCCGCAACCGCCAGCACCCTCCACCAGCCTCTCAGCGCCCAGCTAGCTGCCAGAAAAAACCCGCTGACCCCCCACCGCCCAGCCAGCCCCCTGCAAGCCTCCCACCAGCCCCCCCACCCGCCAGCCAGGGCCCAACCAGCCACCCGCTTGCCCACCCAGTTGCCAGCAGGCCCGCTGCCAGCCCCCAGCCCACCTGCTTGCTCCCCGGGTCCCAGTTGGCTGCCAGCCACTCACCCAGGCCCCAGGCTTTATCCCACAGCCAACCAGAAGTCCCCACAAGGTTCAACCAATCAGAAAAGTCCCTGGTTACAGGGAAAAATTCCAGAATAATTCCTGCCCTTCTTCTGAAGGGCAAATTCAAGGATCAAAGGAAAAATTTTATTCCTGTCATTCAAAAGAAGGAGGAATTCAAGTTTCAAACTCCAAAACCTACTCTGGCCCAACAGAAGAAAGTCCAAATCAAGTTTTACATGTGAGCAATAATTCTTCCCATGACCAATGAGTTGCTGCTTCCCAGGTCACAAGGTTGAGTCTAGACTCCAACCAAATCATATGCCCCAAGACAGAAATAGATTCTAAGGGTACCTTGAGTTTTTCCCATCACATGACCTCTTGCCCACAAGAAACCATTGGCCTCAGTCAAGAACTTCCAAATCAACAACAGATTGTACAAGAACAAGTGTTTGACCTTATCCTCAAGAACCAATTCCAAGTCCCACCTTCCAAACTTTTGGGATCCCCAATCCCCTGTTTTCACTCCCACTTGCAAAACTTTGCACAGTGGGGGGATACTATAAATAAAGGATCCCTCCTCAGTGTTAGCTTGTGCTATTCTTGAGTTTAATACCCTCAATAAAGCTAGATTTTACTTGAAACTTAAGCCAACTAAAACTAGTTAGTCCCCGCCAAAATCCCTCCAATCCAAGGAAGATGAACCATCTCATCTTCACAGCTGTGCTTACAGCTTGCCTTGGGATTGGAGGCTATCAACAAGGACCAGAGTTCTTTGGCCCCTCACCAGAAGGGCTAGGTCATGATCCTCACTATGACCCTGGGCAACTCAACTCCTCCTACTCTGGTTCCTGGCCTCCCCTGGTGTCCTGCATTCCACACTGTCCATTGTGGTGTACACCTCCATGTACTATGTGTTAACGGACTTTGTTGGGAGCTTTGGAAGATACAACCTCCATGCTAAGGTCTTCTGTTGGTTGATGATCATCTACTCAATTATCACCGCCCTGACTGGCTTCCAATTTTCTAACCTCCTGCTATACCTGCTGCAAGTAGTATCTACTGTAACTGGGTATTACATTGTAGTCAGGATATACTAGGATGGGAGTCTCTTTGAGTTTTTGCTTGAGGGTTTCAAAGGCTTGTTGTTGGTTAGTGGTCCATTCAAAAGGGAAATTACACGACAGCTGGACCAAAGGCTCACTAGTGTCATCAAAATCAGGGATGAATTGTCTGTAGTATCCCATCATGCCCAGAAATACTTGAACTTTTTTCAGGTTGATGGGTGGAAGCCTTTTTTCAATGGCCTCAACTTTCTTAGTCATGGGGAGAATTCCTGTCTGAGACACCTCATGTCCCAAGAATTCAAGGTGTTCCTTGAAGAAGGTACACTTATATGGTTTTAACTTAAGATCAGATTCTCAAATCTTTATGAACACTTCCTTGAGATGGGCCAGGTGGTCAGTAAAGGTAGCACTAAAGACATTTATATCATCTAAGTACACTAGGACACACAAGAGCTAAAATTGTGGAGAATAGAGTCCATGGCTTGCTGGAAAGTAGCTGGAGCATTACAGAGTCCTTGTGGCATTTGTGTAGGCTCAAACAATCCCTCATAATTGATGAGGGCAGCCTTCTGTCTATCCTTGGGGGAGAGATTAATTTGCCAGTACCCAGAGGCTAGGTCCATAGCAGAGAAAAACTTGGAGCCCCCAAGGCGGCAGAGAGCATCATCAATGTGTGGTAAGGGGTAAGAATCCTTTTTGGTTAAGAAATTCAGTTGCTGGTAGTCCATCACAATACAATGACCTCCATCCTTCTTTTTCAGTATGATCAAGGGGAAGGCCCATGGACTTTGGGAAGGGGCAAGAAGTCCAGTGTCTAGAAGTTGTTTGAGCTCTTCAGACACCTGAGCATCCTCTACACAGCTGCAGCAATAAGGTTTAGTGCAAAAGGGGGGCGTCATCAGTATCAATCTGGTGAATAACACCTTTGGCTAGATCATAATCAGTGCTATCCTTAGCAAAGATATCCAAAAACTGATCTAGTAGGTCAAGCACCTCTATCTGTTGAACTGTAGATAGCTGCGGGAAGTCTTGAGCAGTGAACAAGGATAGGACTTGAGGTTTGTCTTCTGGTAAATTAAAGTTCTGGAACATACCAAAGGAATGTAGTGATAGGACGTCAGGAGCATTCAGCAACTTGCCATAGCCAACAAACTGCCCTCTAGACACATGTATGGGGAGAACAGTTAAGCTGGCAACCAGCAATCAAACAGGGTCTTTATGAGAGACATCCAAGATTCCTGGACAGAGATAGGGTTTTTTGCGTCCTAGCGAGGGAGGAGAGTATAACTCTAGGAACGTACACTTGGGTAGCTCATAAAATATTTGGGAGTCTAGGATAGCCTGAGATCCAGGGGGAATGGTTACAGCAGAAGTAGCTAAGAGAGGAATCCCTTCAGACGCAAGACAGGCCATAGGAGGGCACTTCATGTTGGAGTAATGGGTTTAGTATTTTAGAGTGAAAAAACCAATGAGATATTCTAAGGCACATGTCCTGAGGCGCTTCCTGGGAACTTTAACTGGCTCTTCAAAGATCAAAGGTACTTTGTATTCTAATATAGAGAGGTAGCTGTCCTTTAAGTTGATGATCCCATTGTATTCTCTCAGGAATTGAGTACCAACTAGTAGGTTGTAGCTCTCATTCTCCAAGACAACGGCAGGTGCGGCCAAGAGTAGTTTTTCAAAACGCATGGGAAGATCATAATAAGCCCCTATAGCACAATTCATGGATATCCCAGCTGTGCCATACAACTGGTGATAGTTAAGGTTGGGGGGCAAGTTTGATCTTCTTTACAAGCTTCAAGGAGACAACATTAACAGGAGATACTGTGTCTAAGACAGCCTTAATCTTCACCTTTTAGATGGATATTTCCACACAAGTGATAGTACGCCCAAAGGGAGGAAAAACAGCAAGAATGTCTTGGGCTTCTGCTAGCTCTTTGTCTCATTTCTCAATCATGCATCTCAAGCCTGAAAACTCCTTATAGACCGTCTTGAGAGGAAGCAAGACAGAAACATTTTTGAACACAGCATCAGCAACCTCAGCAGCTTCCTCAGAAGACTTAACAAGCACAGGAGATCTTTTGGCTTGAGTGAGGTATGGGCAAGAGACAACCTCTTTGGCTTCAGGCAGAGGCTTGGAGGTTGTTGTAATCTTCTCAGAATGTAGCTTATAAGAGACTACAATGGTTTCAGGGACAGCCAGGACTGAATACCCATAGGCGTTGGGATCTTCCATATCAGAATTGTCCATGTCAGAGTCATCAGATATGTTGTGGAATAGCAGCAGAATGGGAGGAATTTCATTGTCAGCAGGCTCAGAGTCAGCAATGGAGGGGGGAACTGGAGCAGACTGGGAAGAATTGTCAACCAAGAGTGTCTCTGCCTCTAGGTTGACTATTCTTTTCCAGCCTGTTCTTTGGGATCAGCCCCTCAACTTGAGGGTTAGTGCAGACCCTGGAATAGTGACCTATTTGTCCACAGTTATTGCAACCCTGTTGTTGAGGAGGATTCTGCAAGTTCATGGTAAGGATACATGGGCCACGTGAAGACAAACCAGAGGTAGAGGTAGCACAATTCTCCCGCACAACTGTCCCAGAATAGGTAAGATGCATATCCTGCAACAGTGTCTTTATGCTCTTCATAGAAGAAATCATGGCTTTATGGGCCTTGAAGTGAAGACACAGGAGCTGGTTAACCTTGAGGGCTTGAGCGCAAGCCATGTATGCTTCATGTGCAGATAACTGGCGGCTTGTGATCAGTTGTTGTCCTTCCATGTAGAATCTATCTGCAAATTCAGCTAGGGTCTCCTTTGACTTGAAAGCAATGTGCATGAAGGCATCCTTATTCACTTCCAAACTAAGGTCACCACCAAATTTGTCAATCAGAAGTTGCTTCATATCTTCCCAAGTCTTAATGGTGGGCAGTTCAGGCACCACCACCTCCTGGCAGGTTGGGTGTAGACAGGTAAAATATGTTCCTTCTTGACTTCATCAGAGGCTCTTATCATGGCAGTTTTGTAGATAGTTAAGAAAGCTGCAATGGTTGAGGTTTTGGGGGTCAAAGACTTGCTTAAAGATAGGCTTGAAATGTGTTTCTGGGGTCGGGCCACCATTTTTGCTATTGAGTACATTTATGCATGGGGAGAATTCTGCTTTGGAATTGGTGGGGGGCTGTCTGGCCCATAACTGGCAAACACTTTCCTCAAGGGTAGTCAAAGTTTCAGCAGTGTGGGTGCCTGTATTATTAGCTAGGGTGGTCTGCCACTCAGTAACATCCAGGCGCTGGCCTTTTGCAGTTACTACTGAGGAAAGTTCAGCCAGTCAGGATGTAAGAGACAGAACCACCAAAAGGCAAGGGGAGAACCTGTCATTCACTGAATCAATTAATTCACACATTTCTTGTAAATCTTTATCAAGCTCAGAGTAATCTTGTTTCAAATGGCCCACCTCATTAGCTAGAGCTATCAACTCTCTAGCACAATGAATGTAGGGAGCTCCTGACAAGCCAGGGCAACAGTCATCTTCACCAGCAACCCCAATTGGACCAACAACAGATGCCAACATCTCACGCAAGGTAGCAACCTCTTGAAGTAAGTCAGCAACCTAATTTTTCAGGGCAAGCACTTGAGGATCAGGCTGAGGGGCTTTGGTAGGGCAATATTGACTGCGGGTGGACGCTCTTAACTCTCAAATGGCATCCCATAGCCTCTGCTCTCTATCCACTAGCTCATCAGAAGGAGGAGAAGGCAGGGCATCTGATTTGGTGGTAGACAGTTCATTTACTTGGGTCTGGAGTTTGGCAATGGTAGCGGCAGTAGCAGCCCTTTCTTGATTGAATTCCTTGCCAAGTTTGCAGAGGTTCTTTGCAGCATGGACTGCTACTTGCTGCAATTGATCAAAAGAGTAAGCACTGAACTTGTTGAGTTGCTGCACAAGCTGTTTGAAATTGGTGAGATAAGCATTTAGAGTGGAATCTACTTGGGCGCACCAGGGCTGTTCCAACTGGTAAAACTCATGTAGACAATCTCTGACATACTCAGGGATAAACTGGCGCATTTGTTCAATTGAATTGACCAAGCAGGATTGGGAGGTGACAGAGTCACGTTGATTGTCAGATACCAACAAAAACAGGGAATAAATCCACTGTTGATAGGCCGCAAACTGATCCCAGTGATGAGTGACAGCGTCTTGTAGAGATGAAATCTTCTGAACGTGGAGCCCTAACACCATTTGATGGTGGGCTAAGGCAGGTTGTACAAAGGATGACAATAAGTGCTCAGTGGAGCCAGCTTCTGGAGGAGATTCTGTGGAAATTGTGGAGCTACAATCAATTTGTAGTATTCTGCTTGGCTGAACTGAAGCTGAAGGCAAGGGATGGCTCCATCACGGGCTATCCCAAGGGCTACCACCATGACTTGTTCCAAGTCAGGGGTACCCAAAGGGTAGGCCACTAGGCGGGGACCACTTCTGAGGTTCAGCACAGTAGAGACAATAGGCAGATTGGTGATGTCTTCCTCAATAGGAGGACTAGTAATTTCTGGCTAATTCTGCTCTTGTATGGGAGGAGGCAAAGGTCCTGAAAACATTGTTGCAAAAGGGATAACCAAGGGGCTTACAGCCCCTGTAGTGAGCACCATTTTTGTTATGATATGAGGCGTGACACAGAGTCACAACAGGAATTCCTAACCTTAGGATTGGATTCATACTAAGTCTTGGTTAGAATGGCAGGAAAGGCTATGTGATTACCTTGTGGCTATTATTGAATAATATCTGCTAGACGTGGCTAGAGAGGCGCCAAAGTACGTGAAGACACAAAGACAAAAATGTGAATAGAACTTAAATTTTATTGGGTATAAAGAATGGGGTTATATACTGTGTAGCTTTACCACAAAACAGTATATGGACAGTAGGGTCACTCACCACAAGCATGAATGGGGCAAGTGAGTTGCGCAGAATCAGGAAACTGAACAATTGAATTTCTCAATTTAGAGCCAGCCTCATTTCAAGGGACAAAAGCAAAAGAGAGGGATTTGTCCTTGAAATAACCCATCAAAGGCAAAATCAAAACATGGTAAATGGCGGCATTCACAACAGCTGACATCACTCTTGAGACTTCACAGGATGTAAGGGATTCTATCCCTTACCCAGAATCAATGCCAAGCCCTGGACCAATGGATATCAGCAAGAAGACAGAAAGAGCATTATTAAATGCAGAAAACAAAATTAAAGGTTATAATTGGGCTATTAATTAAATTGGTTTAAAAATGTGTTTGAAAACAATTAATAAATGCACTCATCAAAACAAAAACATACCCCAGAGCAAGAGCAAGTACAGAAGCCTGAAACACAAGTTTAATATAAATCTACATCAATTTTGAAAACCCTGGCAATCAATGATGAAAACAACAATGGCACTGAAAGTGCATTTAAATTTAGCTCCAAAAAGATCAAACCACCCAATCAAAACCAAAAAAAACTCTAACCTGCACCCACAATATTCAGGAAAACCCACAAGCAAATCAGTCAAGCCAAACCAGCCAAGCTTGAGAAGTGTTACTCATCTGACTCCCAATAGCCAACAGAATCACAGTGTAGAAGAACACTGCACTTCAATAATCCAAAATACTTCTTATCCCTGCATTGCAGGCTGCAGCCTGCTGCAGGCCTGCAAGACAATACTTTCTACCAAACACTTTCAGGATTGCCTGGTAAACTCTATGATTTATTCCTCAATTAACTCAGTATTTAAACTGAATATTTTCCCTTGAGCTAATTGCTCCAACAATTTGTCTTATTCCTATCAAACCAATAAATCTATATTCTCAACCTCTAAAAACTTGATTAGTAGATTCAAAGGTCCCCCCTTCCAACAATATGAAGTTCATATTCCCTGTGTGGAATTTTTGTGTGTTATCAGTAATGGACTAGCCAATGTGAATTTTGAAACCCCTAAACCAACCCCCACTGATAAATCAAAAAAGTCAATTTGGTATAGTTTTGGACCACATTGTTGCCATGATCCATATGTAGAAACAGCCTTTTCCCACCTATCATCCACTCCAAGGCCCCCTGGTTGGTCTTGGGGTATACCAGCGTTTATTACCTTCTAAACCACTTTACTCTCTTCCTGGGGAGATTCCGCTTATTTGGTCACCTTCTACACATGTTAATGATAGGGATCCCAGTAGGTTCCACACTAGTTAAATTCAACTTGGGAGCTCTCCTTCATTCAATTAGAGAGAGGCTTCCCAATGAGTGGATTCCTGAAAAATAAATGGACAAGATATGAATGGTAGCCTCACACTTATGCAAGCTGGTCATAGGACTAGTTTCTCACCAGTGAAAGCTAAGGTATGAAGGACCAAGGGTCTGGATTTTGCACAAGCAGCTCACCTGGTGAACGCAGAATGGACTTCTAAGTCTTATATAGAGTGGAGTCCTTTCTTATCTATTCCCTTGAATTGAGCAAGCAAATGAAAGGATTTAGAATACCCTGCTACAGTCATGCGCTATTGGGAAATCCAACATATATCACTGGAGGAAGCTCTTGAATGGGCCAATCTGGGAGTGGATACAAACATTAATAGCCAGAATTTTTCCATGAACATGGGGTAGGTTTACAAATGGCAATTGGAAAGCATGGAGGGAGGCGGGGTTCAGCTTTATTAAAGCAGCCTTATGGTTTGTTAATGCCTTTGACGTGGAGTCCACAATGGGGTGGTCTGAGATGGAATTTTACCCAATGAGGCAGAGATACTTTGAGCAAGCCAGGTGAATTCAATTGTGACTATGGAATAAAAGCAGAAATCCTTGTGATAAAGGGCATCAGAGAGTGGATGAAGGTGTCAGAATCCCCTGAAAATGCTTTTAAATTCTTCTTCAATGACATATTTCCAGCAAAAACTGCTGAGTGGATCAATAACAAAGTGGATGCCAAAGCAGCTTGTAATTTCTAAAAAGAGCAATGGACACCAATTGAATTTCAGAACTGGTATGCATCAAAAATAGTTAGGATTACAAATATTGCACACTTTTTCTGTGAGTGCTTTTCTCTACATGAAACAATTAATGAATATCTCACAACATGAATGTTGCAGATGCGCTGGCGTGGACAGCAATTGATGTGAAGATTAAAATTTTTGATGTCTATCATGGCAAGAGCATTGACCCATAAAATTTAGTAAAGATGGATGAAGGCAGACTTCACACATGAGAATGCTGTGAGGTAAATCCTGAGAAATATTCTCTTCAAACATGCAAGACCTCCTAAAAGAAAGAACAATGCTCAACAGGAAGGCTTTGTATATAGCTTATCATGTAGCAACAATAGAGCATGGAAGGGTGACATATTCTATGAAAAATATGTGCATGATAAGCTCAATGGTCCAGCTATAACGTACATGGCTCCAAAGTTTGTAATTAATCATTCATTTATACTTTCTCTAAATAAGTTACCCAGAAACAATCACAATTAATACACAAAAGTGATCAAATTCTTCTTTGAAGAGGATTTTCCCAATGTTTGACTCTGCTTTTACTACATTATCAAAACAAACTATATTAATGTAGGGTTTCCTGATGCTGCAGCAAGAGACAGGACAGAGAAAATGATATTCAATAAAAAGGTGAACCCATCAGACTAGAGAAAACCTTGCTTATTAATAAGAGTACCAAATGGATCTCCTTCACTAATGTCCCAACTGAGAGTAAAGATATCACTTGGTTCCAGGATGCAATTAAAAATGGGCTCTGCTACTACAGTGAGACTGTGAAGTGACATACAGAGTGTGCAGATATCTTATCATCAAAATTTGTACCCAGGACAATACATGCTCCTCTGGACCTGTCTCCCACTGTCCAGGAAAAGAAATTATCAATCCCCTGCTTTATCTGAATCACTGGGAATTACATAATAATTTTGGTGGAAGTATAGAATGAGAAGCATTTATGTTGCTTTTTTTAGAGACTGGGCCACACAATTAGTCACTGCCACTACATATGTACCACATACTATAGCAATATCCTATAGAAACCTGAAGAGGGAGTAACTAGGATCAAGAATCACACATTCCTTAGGCATAAACCTGTAGCATGAATACCATCCAGCTTTACTCATTCATATGAGCTGTTTGAAATTGTGGTAATGCTAGCCCAGAGACACGCAAAAGCCTGTGCTGATATGATAAAGAAATTTGACAATGTCATCACTGAGGCTTTCTGTGATCCCAATATTCTATCAGACACTCAGACACCCTCCCACAAGAATCCCATGTCTATAATCCTCTTAATTATTGGGAAAAAGATGCTGAGGCCAAATTTAACTCAAAGCCAAAAAACCAAAGTATCCCAAAAGCCTAACCCTGTCCCAAAAGCCCCATAGATCACAAAGACCTCCCCCAAGTTTAAGAAACTGCCATAAGCAACACTCATGAAAGAGGATAATATAGAAAAAGATTTCACTTCAGAAGAAATGACAGATGCCCAGGCATCAGCCAAAATGACACTGACTCCATTCCTTTCTAAGAGTAAATGAAATCCAGATCCCCACAGTTCATCCCAAGCCCCACCCTCAGTCTCAGATCCCACTTCACAACAATCTCTTCAAGCTGACACAGTGACTTATACCTGTGGGTCAGGCAAGCAGTTATAAGGATTGCTATCATCAATGTTAGGTGTTTTCCACATTACAACTAAAACAGAAGAAGCTAAACTACATCAAAAAGAAATAATGTTGATATAATTATAATTACAGAAATGCAGGCACATATTCTCACAGAGTTGAGTCTTCACATCAGACCTTGCCTCACATGTGTGGTCAAATGGATGTGGACTGATAGCATTATGGACAGATTATGTATAAATTGTTG
Organism: Entomophthora muscae; assembly: GCA_014839935.2. Lineage (NCBI taxonomy): Eukaryota > Fungi > Entomophthoromycota > Entomophthoromycetes > Entomophthorales > Entomophthoraceae > Entomophthora > Entomophthora muscae. Next base: position 20,455 of record QTSX02006565.1, read on the forward strand.
CAATGAGATATAATTTATCCATGATATATGTGGATATGCATATGAAGATCAGTATACTTATTGAAAGTGTGAAGGACACTAAAAACAACATATAATTAACTATTGCTGCAACTTACCTCAAGCCAGGAGTTAAGGGTAATAAGGAAGGGTGGCATGTGCTAGCATTGTTGGGTTTCTCAGTGAAGACAATGTTCATGGGTGACTTTAATGCATATAAAAATAAAGTCCAAGACACTTATTTATGAAGAATGAGACAGCATTTATTAAAAGGTCTGATAGAAAAGTTTATCAAGGATAATAAAGTGGTAGAGATAATTGTGAGTGAAGACTTAGACCTGACTCAGATTACAAGATGGGTATATTGAGGGATTCCCATCTTTTGGTGTAAGACTAGATCACATTCTGGTGACAGGCAAAATAACAGAGAATTTTACAGGATCACATTTTCAGGTAGCCCTCATCTCAGACTGCCACATTTTTACATTGATTGGTAAGCTGAGGTCATCAGAAGATTGAAGATTAGATATAGGATACAGCCATCAATGTTTCAAAATCCAAAATGGAAAGCAGAAGTGGAAGAAGCAGTTGGCCAGGTGACAGAGGGTCTATCAGTGGGTCAGGCACTACCATCTAGTATGTGTATTTTCATCAAACATGATATTCAACAGGCTACAATCACTTTTCAAATAAGACAAAAGGATTGTGAGATAAAGAAACTACACAAACTTGAGAAAGAGCATAAGAAAAAACCAAGATAGTCATTCTGAATATTAATGTTCTGTAAAGACAGATTAAAATTCCCCAGAGTATCATTGATAAGAGACACTGAACTAATGCCACATACATATTGCAATGTAGCTTTGGAACAACAACAAAGGATGAACTGTGTAGTCTGACTCAGAGCAACTGGGGATCTCTCTTCATCAAATTAGAAATGGAAGATGGACAGAAGTCTAAATACAAGGAGATAATCAAAGGGAATATTCACAAGTTTTATAATATGTTATACTCATACTTTTTAGTGAAAAGAGTGACTACAACTTGGTTGTTAGTAACAGTGGGCTCTGAGCTCAAGCAGTGCAATTATGAAGAAGTTAATAAGTTGATGAGTTCACTCATACTGGAGGAACCATTGCTGCAATAAAAGAATTACCAAATAGAAAAGCACCTGGTCCAGATGGTGTCCCAGCAGATGTGTACAAGCCAATCCAGTATTTTTTGTACCTCACTTAACTTGCCTCTTCAATTTTGTCTTGGAGACCAGGACTCAATTTCCAGAGGGAAAAAAGGGTTTAATATGTCTGCTTTTCAAAAACAAAGCTCACAGGAGCTTTTTCAAGAACTGGATACATATCTCTTTGTCAAATGCTGATTAAAAACTCCCCACCTAGATCTTATCTAATAATATAATGAATGTATCAGATGAGATACTCCGTCCAATGCAGTTTGGGTTTGTGCATAAGAGATCTATCTGAAACAACATTAACATGGTCCAGGACACCTTGGAGAACAAATTTAAATCAAACCAAGGATATCTCTTGTTCCTGGGCATTTAAAAGACATATGATCAAGTGTCCTGGGTATATCTGTATAAAGCCATGCGGGTGGTTAACCTGCCAGAAGAGTGAATTTACTGGATTAAAACCCTGTACCTTAATCTGAAGGCTAGGTTGATAGTAAACAGTGATCTGGTTGATAACATTGAGATTCATCAAGGGCTGCAACAAAGATACCCACTACCCCCAATCTTATTCAATTTTGCAGCCAGCCTGCTCATAGTGGCAGGTAATGCAAAATTGAAGTTTTTAGTTTATCTCAGCCAAGCAGCATTGTGGATGGTAGCCTTTTCAGATAACACTATTGTAGTAATACTGTCTAAGGAGGACGCTGTGTGTATGCAAGAAATCTTGACACATACCAAGTAGCATCAGACGCAAGGATAAACATTGAAAAGACACCATTGATGAGTGTTGGGAAGCCTGGATTCAAGCCCTCACGTGGTCTGACACCTATTCTGGAAGATGAGACATTTAATCACTTGGGAGCGCACTTTAACTCAGCAGACATTGACTTCCAAGCTAATTAAAAGACACTTTGTTGTAACTGAGTTTTTCTCTTTGCCTGCTAATTTATCTTACAATACACAGGGGGTGCTCAATAAGCTGCCCCTTGAAGTATCTAACAGCATGAACCAATCTGATGGCAATATCAAATTGCAGGCACTTTCTCCTAATTAGGAGCGCTATTCATTTGACTTGTTGATCCCCGTACAAGTTATTCCTTGGCTTTGAACTTTACATGAAATACGCTACTATGCCACCCCCTATGGCCTTGTGGCTTTTCTCATATGGTATATTAGTGTCAAGGAGCTGGATGTACGGGTGTTCTGGCTACCGCCAACACACTTAATATCCAATAATTGCCCAACTTGTGCCTTTCCAATATGAAGTTTGACATTCCAGAAATGGCAACAAGCCAATACCACATGGCTGTCCAAGTATCCAGTGACTTGAACCCATCCCACACATGACCATCCTTATCTTTGATCCAACTTAAATCTCTGACACAGTACATACTATATAAGTCTAACGTATTATCTAATAAAAGATACTTCTTCTCTTCTTAAATTCCATATTTGAAGCTTCCCCACAAGTTGCTCCTCAACACTGGTAGCAGCTACGGTTTTTTTGACCACACCCATGAAAGAGAAAATGACTGAACAGAACCTGCCCACCTTTTCTCACATACTAAACCAGGCCACATCTCAGGATACCTGGAAGACGTACTTCTGCGCCCACAACATTGACAAAGATATACCTAGTGAATGCACCATATTTGAAGGACTGGTCATGCCCAAAGAATGCGCCAAAATAATTCAATACAGTTGCTCTCTCCAACCACAAGCAAACACACACCTGCCTATCACAGGTGAAGTTACCAACACCAAGTACAATGGTATCAACAAATTCTTTGGTAAAAACAAAGAAAACATCATTAACTGTCTGGACAACTCAGCCGCCAAACTCTGAATCAGCCGCATTCCCCACAAAAAGTAGGTCCAGGAAGCCAGCAAGTGCATGTAAAAGGCTGCAGCTTACTGGTTTGTCACTTGGGTTGGCTCAAAAACTGACAAAAATCCTGATAACTGGGAAGAGTTCAAAGCAGACATCACCCACAACTTCTGGGTCACTGAATTCCAAGACATTGCAATACATCTCAGTGACCTTCCTCAGAAGACCACTAGAACAGCTTGCGCCAATGAATTTGAGGAGATATGTTTCAAAATCCAAAACCCAGCACAAGCTGACAGCGTGCATACTATAGCATCATTCATCAATAGAATGAAACCCTCAGTTGCTGTCCTCATCTGTCCAGAGGCCAAAACCTCCATGCCTGCGCTCATTGCAGAGGCCAAGCACTCAGAGAAACACACAAATATAGAAGATGATGCACGCAACAGAAACTGCTCCTCCAACAGCAAAAAAAGATATAATTACAATGGCAACAAACGCCAAAACACCAATCATAATAATGGCAACTCCAATCAAAACAATGGCAATTGCAGCCTGAGCGCAAACTGCTCCTGTCCCAAAAAAAGAAGACACTGCCAAAGTAAACAATGCTGAAACAGCAACCCGCTATGAATCTGACCCCACATTATCTGACCTCAAAGGTCTCAAACCAGAGGAACATGTAAAAAAGGAAGGAGAACAGGCTTAAGTGCCCCTGTCTCCCCCCAACTTGACAAGAAACTGTACCAAGGCACAAACTTTGCTGCTTGCATTCCAAGTGTCCTGCAATCCTCCAGTTTTATGAACATAAAAATTAAAGATTGCTCACTCTTCTTGTCTATCCATACACTTACAAATCACATGAACATAAAATTTTATTCAACTCTGGTGCACAACACACTGTGGTTAGCAAACCATTTGTAACCAAGTACAAAATACCAGTTGTCAAATCCAACTTCAAATACGCCAGAATGGCAGATAAATCAAAGGTTCTACTCAAAGGCAAAACAACTCCCTTCATAATTGACATCCAATGCATAAAAACGTCCATCAAAGGACTTGTCATGAACAACATAAACTACAAAATTGTAGCAGGCATGGACTGGTTCACCAGAGTTAATCCCAGCATATGTTGGAAAACAAAAACCATGACCATCAAATGCAACAGAGTAAATTTAATATACTCAAAGAACCCAACAATCTCATCCTAAGAGACACAGTATTTGTCTAGGTCATAAACTAGGACAACTCAGAACGTCTAACTAAAGATAGTACCCTCCATATAATAAGGTACACCAAATTCAATAACATGTAAACAACCAAAATTCAGTGCCCAGAACTTGTAACACTCCTAAAAGAATACACACATGTATTTAAGGAAGAGCTCACAGAGCTACCCACAAACGGGAGGTCAAACATGACATTGATCTATGCAAGGCCATGCCCAAACCTGCACCCCTCTACAGACTCTTCCCCTGGAGACACAAACCCTCAAAATTCACATTGATGACAACTTAGCTAAAGGCTTCATCCTCCCATCAGAATCCCCTTGGGGGCAGCAGTGTTTTTTGTAAAGAAAAAGGAAGGCTCACTCTGTCTAGTAACAGACTACAGAGCTCTCAGTGCAAGCACAGTAAAAAATAAAATCCCCATCCACTCATGCAAGATCTGTTTGTAAGACTCTCTGGAGCCAAATTTTTCCCCAGAATTGACCTCACCTCAGGTTACAACCAAGTTGAAGTAAAAGAAAAAGAAATACCAAAAACCGGGTTCTGTACACAGTTTGGATTTTTCAAATATAGGGTAATGAACTTTGGGATGACCAACGCTCCCACAATGTTTGTTGCCATAATAAACCAAGCACTAAATAATCTCTCAAATACATTATGCTACCTTGATAACATCATAATATTCTCAAAAACCAAATAGGAACACCTCACACATGTCTTTGAGACACTTAATTGACTCACAAAGCACAAACTCTATTCAAAACCCAGAAGTGCCAATTTATGGAAAAAGACTCTTGTTCTTGGGCCACATTATCTCTGACAGTGGCATCAAAGCATATCCAAATAAAATAAAAGTCATAAATAACATGCAACACCCCACCTCTGTTAAACAAGTTAGATGCTTTCTCAGAATGGTAGCTTACCTAAGGAAATACATCAAAGACTGCAGAAAACTAACCGCACCAATCAATGGCTCAACCAAGGGTAATGCCAAAAAGAAATCCATCTGGACACCATAATACAAAAAGGATTATAACTATTAAAACAATCTCTGATTGAAGTGCCAATCTTACAATACCCTAATAACAACAGGTGCTACAAGCTTGAGTTGGATGTCAGTGACACTGCCATTGGCGCAGTACTACACATCTTCCAGCCAGGGCAGCAAGACTTCCTGCCAGTATGTTACAAAAGTTGAAAACTAACTAACACTGAGTAGAGTTACCTCATACACAACAAGGAATTTCTAGCAATATACCACACATGCAAGAAATGGAGATGTTATCTAGAAGCACATTAAAACGTTTGAGTACTAACTGACCATAAATCTTTAATCTATTTCAAAACTCAGAACGCACTCGAAAGGCGCCAAGCCAAATGGATGTCCCTGCTGGAGCAGCTCAATATGGACATCTAGTATAAAAGGGGGGCAGAGCTGGTCACAGCTGATGCTCTCTCTAGGCTATGTCAGCCAATAGAGGATCACCCTGACCACCTAGATCCTGACTGGCCCAACCTATATAACACCAAGTACAAGAAAAAAGGGAAAGACCCCTCCACACATCAACTAACCCACAATACATTGGTAAGGAATGAAAAAAATCCACATATATAACGGTACAGTATACCAAATCATTAATGACAAACATGTTCCCTACATCCCACTTGCGCAAAGAGTTGACACCATATTAAGACATCACTGTCTACTAGGACATACAAAGGCTAACAATCTATACCTCACATTAAAAGAGATATTATGATGGCCCAATCTTAAACAAGACATAATCAATGTTCTGAAAAAGTGCACAGTATGTGAGAAATATGCTAGCACCAATACTCTCCAGCCATCAGTTGATCCATTACCTGACCCTGAACCATTTAAGTTTTGGGGGCTAGATGTAGTGGGATCCTTTGAAGAACCTAAAGCATAACAGTGTTTCCTAATTTTAGCCATTGACTTTGCTACACAGTGGCCCATCTGCTGGGCAACAAAGAATAACAAAACAGAAACAATAAATTGTTTCATCAACAAGGAAATAATAGCCAACTGTGGTACTCCAGACTACATCATAACAGATGGAGCCACAGAGCTAGCAGTTCACATAGTAAACAACAATCTAAAAGCAAAAAATATCAAACATTCCACAACCTTGACCTACAGGCCATAGGCCAACAGCAGAGTTGAACACCTAGATGGCAGTCTCATCAGAACCCTTGAGAAAATAATGGATGGCAAAGCCAAGGACACATGGCCACTATTGTGAAGCATGCATTATTAGTATCTTGAGTACACACCAACCAAGGGACATGCTACTCACTATTTGAGCTAACATACTGATACAAACCATAGATATTCACCCGCAACAACCAATCATATGTGAAATATTCCCCCAGGAAAACCTCTCACAGTAGAAAAAGTACCAAATCTACAACACATACGCCTCAAAGCTAAAATGGCAGAAACCAAAAGAATCAAAGCACAAAAGATAACCTCTACCAAGGAATCACTCCCCATCAGCTCCCCCATCTGGGCCCTGTCAGGAAACAGAAAGAAGCTGGACTCAGTACACAGGGGACCAGGAAGAGTCATCAAATACAGACCATACAGAAACACCTACCTGGTTAAGTTCCAGGGCGCCAAAGACCCTGTCATCAAAAAGTACCACAGATCCCGCCTTTTCCTCAGCAAAGGAGAACACTTGACCCAACTAGTACCAACTAGCAAACAACTCCAGGAACATCAGGCACCAGCCTTCAAGACAAATCCCCTTCCTGATTTACCAGTGTAACCACTTAAGGGGGTGTCAAGGATATGGATGTACATGTGGGTCATTATTTGTTAGATTAAGCCAAGGCGCCAGCTTAAGCATTTTAAAGACTTTTTACTTCTTTGGTATCATTTAAGTTGTAAACTTATGTTTTTTGAACATTAATATAATGCTTAGTTTACTGAATAAAAGTTTAAGGGTGTAAAATATACAAATAATAAAAATAAATCTTATTTCTATTAACTGTATTTTTGCTAAAAACCCTTTTTTCTATTTTAATAAGCCAAGAATCAAATATATGAGCTGCATGGGAGAGTAATAGCAGCCCCAAAGCCATAATTGCTATTACCCTATCTTTGGCTCATATAATTAATTTCTTAGTTATTTTTAGAAAAAAAGTTGTTGTATTTAAAAGACTATTTACCCTATGTGAAATATAAGTTTTTGTTATGTGTCCAACTTCATGAACATGTCCTACTAATCCTTTAGTAGTATCAGCTCTCTTTGTTTCTCTGTCATCTGTGCAGAACTTTGCACAATAATTTATATTGGAGTACTCCTTAACATCCTCAAATGTCAAAGGTGAAACATACAGCTCACCATCTTTCATTAAATATGAAAGATTAACATAAAATGCTTTGACTTCAAGCCAGCTTTTTTTAGGCCTAGATTTTCTATCATAGATGTAAAAAAAGGTTTTTTTGGTAAACATCTGAATTATTTACAAGTGACTCATATAAACTCTTTCTTTCTTCCTCTCTCTCAAAAACCATTTTGAGATCATTTATATTTTTTATATACATCTCATTTTCCTTTTGTTTAAATATTTTAGATAATACACCAAAATGACCATCAACAATACTTTTGCCATGACACTCAACAAATCTATTAAACTTAATTGTTCCTTTTATAATTTTAGGTACCTCTTTAAAAAGATAATATAAGAATTCATAAGATCTGAAATGATTACCATTATCAGTCCAAACTTTAATATTTTTAATATTCTTAAATTTATTATTTTTAAGCAGACTTATCAAACACTGACCTGAAAACAAAGAGTCATGAGATAAAATTTCAGATAAAAAGTCATGATACTCATATTTAATTTTCTCATTTTCTTTAAAAGCAATTGCAAATCCTAATAAAGAAATAGGTATTTTCTCATAAAAACAATTATTTGTCTCTATAGGACCCCCACCTATTTTAAAGTTTTCTTTATAGTCTATTACTATAACACATGAATTATTATCAAGATTATTTATATCACTAATATATTCTTTATTTTGATGCTTATAAAACTTTTCATGTAGGTCAATAGATTCCAAATTTTCTTTAATAGATTTAGGCAATGGCAACTTCTTTATACTCAAATCCTTTTTCTTCATTTCTAATGATTTTTTTAAGCTGCAAATGTTACACATATCAGTTTGCTTTTTGCTTTTAATTATATTATTAGGAATAAGCTTATAGAAAGTGGAAAGTTAAATAGAAATATTGTTTTTTATTTTCATATCTTCATAAATTTCTTTTTTGTTTTCAATAAGGAGTATTTTATTTTAGTTGAGTATTCACTCAATTCTTTTTGTAATTCTTCATAAATCAATCCAGGGAATTTTTTAGTGAATTGGCTGGTTGGAAATGAATTTTTTAATATGTGTTTTAAAATATTTTTTATGTTTTCTTTCTTTACTGAATCATTTTTTCCTTTTTTATTTTTTTAATTTAATGATGCTTTTTTAGCATTTTTTATTTTTTAGAATATGAATACTCATTTTTTGTCATTTTAAATCCACAATCCCAAAGCTCTTTATAGACTGTAGCTTGATGTAACCAATGCTCTTAGGGAAGGAAGGTGCTTGGCAGGGGACTCTGACATCAATTCCTTTAGGTTGTTAAGGAAATCATCTGTCTTAGAATTTTTTATGACAGGTAAGAAGGTACTTTTTCCAAACTCTGTTTTTAATAAGAAATGCTCAACAAAGCTGTTAAGATCATTGCCAGCAGTAAAAAGGAATGCTTGTTTAAGCATAGAGATTCTTTCTCTCTTAGTAAAAGCCCCAGTGAGAAGAATGGTGTCATCTGAGGTGCAAAAAAATAGGTTCCATAATGATAGTGGTTGGGTTCCTTGGCTTGGTTCAGGCAGTTCTTGCTTGGAAATAGATGTGCAGTTATCATAGAGAAGTAAAGGTGTGGATTGTAAAGTAAATTTCTGTAAAGTTGAGCTGTTTAAATATCATTTTAGCTGAGCTTTTGCGCTACAGGCATAAATCCCCAACTAACCCTCAACTGATCTCCTTAATTTATCAATATCACCCCTGGAGTCTGATATCATTGTTTATTTACCCCTTTTTATATTCTGGTCAACTGTTGATATCTTGACAAATAGTACTTTAATCTTGCTCAAACTAGTATCATTAGAAAGCCCTTAATCTCAGCTTTCCGAATTGTGCTGCAACTCTATATTTCAATACCAATTGAGTATCTTGAAGCGGCTTTGAATGTAAGCTTATAAAATTATTATTTGAAATAAAATATGCTAATTAACTCTTAAAGTATGATATTTTAATCAGTAAACTAAATTTAAAGTATAAATTATTATTTAGCTTACTTCTAGTAACCAACTCAAAAACCTTTTGTTTAAATAAACTTAAGTTTATTATAACTTTTAACAGTTCTTAAAAAATGAACTTTATATATCTTAAAGCTATCAAAACAGAAATGTTATTTTTAATCACATATAAATATTTGCTTGTATAATTAAAGTTGTATCTTATTTTTATAGATACAATGACTAAGATCATTTTTTATTTAGTTTAAATAAGTTTCAACCTTTATAAAATTTAATTAAATAAAGCAAGATTTTGATACATTCTTTTTTATGTTTGAATTTTTTATACATATTATCTCTAGCATACAGTATAAAAATATAATTTTATTAAATAGTTGTATAAAGCCATTTTATTAATATTAAATACTTAAGAATTTGAAAAGAAAAACTTTTACTCTCTTATAAGTTCTTATTATATATTTTCTATAAAATCTAACTTAAGAATAAATTACTTATGCTAAATGAGATCACTGAAATTTCAATAAAAGTTTAGTTTTAATTTTAGTTTTAGTTTTTTTAACTTTTTACTAGATTTTTTATAAAACAAAACCAAAATTATTTAATATTTATTTACTAAATATGCAAAAAAGCTGTCTGCCCTCTTTTTAAAAAGAGGGATTCAAAAATTATTATATTTTAAATTAAACATTTTTAAAAAAGCTAAGATTTTAGGCAACAATTTAATTTCCAACAAAAAGCATCATATCAGTTTTATTGTATTTTTATGTTTCTCTTTTTAGAATGATGTCATTTTTTACTAATCAGCTTTCAAGAAATAATGGTATATGAAATAAGATTGTTACTAGCTTTTAATACAGTTAAATTTAGCTGTAAGTAGAAAATGATTAATTTAATATAGGTTTTTATATTATAAGGATTAAATAAGATTTATTTTGATAAAATTGTTATAATTATTTAAATTTATTGATAAGAAAATTAAAACAAAATTTTAAAGTGTTAAGCAGCACAGTTAATAGGAAACAGATTAATCTAACAAATAATGACCCATGTATTCTGGCTACCGCTAACCCACTTAACATCCTGTCATTGCCCAATTTGGTGCCTTTCTTTATGCAGTTTGACATGCTGTAAATGGCAACAAGCCAATACCACATGACTGTCCAAGTGTCCAGTGACTTGAACCCATCCCACACATGATCATCCTTATCTTTGATCCAACTTAAATCTCTGTCACAGCACATACTATATAAGTCTAAAGTATTATCCAATAAAAAATACTTATTCTCTTCTTAAATTCCATATTCAAAGCTTTCCCACAAGTTGCTCCTCAACATTAGTCACAATATTCTATAATAAAATACATCTTATTCTATTCATTCTTGTCATTTCTATTAGTCTGCTGTCTTCCCCAATCCAATACTGAACTCTGATTGGTTCATTTGTAACAGTGATAGCAGAAGCAGGTTCACAACCTACCTAAAAGAAAAATTACCCCAAGAAAGAACGGAGTACAGGTTGCATGGGTACTCCCCATCAAGAAAATTTCTTTCCAATTCCTGAAGGGGACATCTCCAAAGGGTATGTTATATACCAGGACCAGCTGGTGCTCACAAGCGTGTACAATTGTCTCTGCCTAAGGCAGCGCAACATAAGTGTCCCCCCAATTAGATCTTTTGCAGCATATGTTAAATATCCAGCCTGAGTCTTTTATGGGTAGTGTAGAAGGAGCTGACATTGTTAGCTGACTCTATTCTACCAAAACTTGCCTTCACATCTGCCAAGTGCCTGAGTCCATGTGGGTTGCCATCATGTCTGGGCGCCTTACAGGGCCTGCTTCAGTGTGGTTTACCAACTTGGCAAGCCAAGAGCTAGATGTCATGCGGGCATCATTCAGGGACTCCGCCAAATCCTGCTACAGTGAAACCTTTTCACCCATTGTAGTGGGAACTCCTCTCCTGGCCATCAAATAGACAGGATCTGTCCCCAAGTATCTGACAGCTTGGCAACAGGCCCTTGCCACCTCCCCAGAAGCTGTCACCAACAGTAATGCCATGCTTCTCACTCTAATAGTCAATGGGCTCAAACCCCATATCTGCAAGCAGGTTCCTGTGGGCTGTATTACCTCCATTGACAACTGTAATAAGGCCATTTTGGAGGCCAATAATCAAGCTTCAATGGGGTTCCACAGATCTAACAACGTGCCATCTCAGTTTTGCCCTGCATCTGGCAGTACCCACAATTGATTGGGCTGCTGCCAGTCCTGCCAGCAGGAAAATGGGGCTAAGTGCCCCTGTAAGGGGGAGCTCCAGTTAGCTCAAATTGAGGACCCAGGAAAAGCCTGGGGGCTGTAGATACAAGATGTTCTGCAACCCTGCCTGATTCCCACTCTCAATCTATCCTTGCAAAAAAAACCTGTGGTTAAAATGTGCACAATTTTGAGAACCTTGACGTATTCCAGGTCCATAGTGACAACCCTGTCCTCCAAGACAGCCATTCTTCCAATAAAATCACCCACTTGGCCTACCCCTTCTGTTTCCATGGGAACACCCACAAACTTTTGGTAGACACTTGGTTTATCCACATCATGGTCAACCAGTAATTTTAAGATTATCAGCAACTGGATCAAGTGCCTAGTTGCTTCAAAGCAATACAAGTAGCTGACTCACACAGAGTGACAATCACCCATGAGACAGTATCCTTCTCTGTGAGAATGGGAAACATCCAGGTAAAGCTCTCTGGGCCAATCATGGCAGGACTCAGCCACAATTTCATTGCTGGCCTCAACTGTCTCTGGCACAACCGCCCATATATTGACTGGAATACGTCTGTGATTACCCTCAACAGAAATGGAGTGGGGTTTCAGATCTATCTTGTTGAAATGAGCAAGTTACTCCATGATACATTATTTTTCAGACTCACAGAAATGGGTACATACAACTTCAAGGGGAAGCTTGACTTTAATCAATGCTCAGTTGAGGTCATCTGCTTAGAATCACCTGCAGCCCCTCCCTTGAACATCACACCCCACCAGCACTTGTAGCTCTCCTCAAGGAGTACAAGGACATCTTCAGTGAAACACTAGACTAGTTGCCTCCTCCCCAATAAATACAGCATGCTGTCCAAATGCAAGAGTTCCTGCCCAAGGTATGTCCCCTTTTATGTCTAACACCCAAGGAAGATAAGACTCTCTGTAAACACCTCATGGACTTGATTGATAAGGGCTTCATTCACCCATTTCTCTCTCCATATGGGGCGCAGTCTTCTTTGTAGCTAAGAAAAACGGGTCCCTCTGATTGGTAACCAACTACTGCACCCTAAAAAAGATGACTGTCAAAATAAATTCCCCTTACTGCTAATTGAAAACCTGTTTGACACACTTGCGGGTGTGAAGGTCTTCAGTAAGATTGATCTCACTGCAGGGTAAAACCAGGTCTGCATTGCACCAGAGAAAAAGGAAAAAACTACCTTCTGCACACGCTATGGGTTGTTTGAGTATTGTTTCATGAGCTTTGGAATGACCAATGCCCCATCCACTTTTAATGTTGATAAATAAAGACTTTGAAGACCTTATTGATAAGTGTGTTGTTTTGTATCTTGACAACATTATTTTCTTCAGTCAAGATCAAACCACACATCTCCAACACATTTGTTCTGCCCTCAATACTTATTGTAAAAACCAGCTAAAGGCCAAACCTTCTAAATGTGAATTTCTCAGGTCAGAGCTCCTATTTCTTGAGCACATTATCTCTGCCCAAAGAATAAAGCCTGATCCTGCCAAAATTAAGGAAATCATCAGCATGCCATCCCCCACTGATGTGGGCCAGGTGTGTAGCTTCTTGGGCATGGTTGCCTATGTGCAGATGTTTATTCCCAACTGCAGAGAACTAATTGCATCTCTTGCTGAGCTCTTAAACACAAAACAACTCTTTCACTAGAAACCTGCCAGAGATCAAGCTTTCAAGATGTTGAAGCAGAAGCTTACAACTGTACCCATATTACAATTCCCTAATAGGAACCTCCAGTACAAACTTGAGACTAATGCCTCTGACAGAGCCATAGAAGGTGTGCTAAGGATGAAAACTGATAAAGGTGCTCCTTCCTGAGGCGTACAAAGCCAGGAAGCTCACTGACTCAGAGCAACATTATCTCATACATGACAAGGAGCTAGCGGCAATTGTGTACTGCGTCAAGAAGTGGCGTTGTTACCTGAAAGGTGCCACCTTTCCACCCTGCGTCCTGACAGATCACAAGTTGCTTCAGTACTTTAATACTCAGCCACACTTAACTCATTGTCAAGAGGGCTGGGTCAAAAGCCTGTCCCCCTACCAGTTGCGCATCAAATACAAGCCTGGAAAGAAACTTGTCATAGCTGAAACCCTCTCCAGACTATAAGTAGCATCCATCACAGGAGACGTCATCTTAGACCCAGACTGGCTCATGCTTTCTCTACATCCTGAAGCTACCTGTTACAAAGGACTCAATTATGTGACTATTTCTAAGCTTAAGAACAATATAAACCAGTTCACCACAATGCTGGCAATTTTTGCTGCTGGGCAGAGACAGGTGAGAAGACGCCTTATATTCCCATCACACATCAAGAGGATACCATACTACACTACCAGCGCACCTTGGGCCACATCAGAGGACGTAACCTCTTTGAAATCATGAAGCGTAAGGTTTGGTGGTCTTTTATGCGCCAAGACATATTGGACCTCCTTAAAACATGTGTGTTGTGCAAAAAGAACACATCTAAACCTGCCTCTCCTAAGTCTGCCCTACCCATCAAAGCCATGAAACCCTTCAAAGGTGGGCCCTCAATATTGTTGGACCTCTCCCCAAAGACAGACTAGGAAAGAAGTACATCATTATGGTCATTGACTACTTCACTTGTTGGCCAGTAGCGTGGGTAACCACCAATAATACCGCCATCATTATCACTATCACCTGCTTTATTGGTAAAGAAATTGTGGCCCACTTTGGGCGGCCCAAATGTCTTATCACAGATGGCAGACCCAAGCTTGTAGAGCACATCATGAGGATTACTGCACCAAGAATGCCCTCCAAAGAATAGTTGCAACTTCCTATCATCCCCAAGCCAATGGTTGTATAGAGTGCCTAAATAGTTCATTGGTCCAACTGATTGCCAAGCTCTCACAAGAGCACCTCAACACCGCGTGGACTGAACACAAGCCCACTTCTCTACTCATCTTAAAAGCAAGAATCAACAGGGGCACTGGGTTCAGCCTCAGCGCCTTGGCCTTTGGAACCACTGACAGCTTGAAGGGGGTTGAACAAGGAATATGATGGTTCACAGTTCCCAGGAAACCTCTCTTTTCAACTACTCCCTCCCTGAGCCAGTGGCGTGCCAAATCCCAAGGCATTGAGCACAAGCAAATTGAGGGGGGACAAACCATCTTGAGGCTAGATACGCTGTTGGTGATCCCATCTATGCCCTCAACCCCAATTCTGCCAAACTAGAGCCTAACCACTTGGGACCCTTTAAAATAGCCACGGTATATGACAAACACACCTATCAGCTTGAAGATGCCCAAGGAAACACCAAAAAGCTCCACCATGGTTGCTTCACCCCTGCTATGCTATCCTCACACAAAGGTTATTTGTGTGGACCTTCCCAGATCTTCTGTAGACTCCAATCCTGGTGTCTGACAACAAGCAGGGGGCATGTGGTGATCCACATGTGTGCTGTTTTGCAGGAGAGGGTTGATTTGGCTTCAAATAAAGACAATATGCTGAAGAGTGACAATGTGTGGTTAGCTGATGACGCTGTAAACTAGTAGGTAACATAGGGCTGCTAGGAGTAAGTAGGGTGAGCCTAGTAGGTAACATGGTCTACTAGGGTAAGTAAGGCCTGTCTGGTAGGTAACATAGGACTACCAGGGGCAGATGTTGCCTCCATCCAGCAGAGGGAATTGGCTACTTGGGGCTATAGTGCTTCACCCCACAGGAAAATGTGACTTCAGAAGGGTGAAGACTGAAATAGCAAGTAGGGAACTTTGTCTGTCTGGGGGGAGTAGGTTTTGGACCCCTGGCAGATAACATGGGCTGCCAGGGAGGGGAAGAGCTTTGAGAGCTCAACATACCCTAATACGCTTACAGAAGGTCTGTGAGCAAGCACCCTACCTAACAGACTGGTAGTGTGTCCTTGTTTATGCCCCTATGGGAGCTTTGGGGGGAACCCAAGGTGAGCATTGGAGGGTATAGACTTGCTCAGAGGTGTCACCAAGGCGGCTTGCTTGGGGAAGCAAGCTGCAGAACTTGGTGTGATCAGGCCTCTGGGAAGTAGAGCTGATTACTCTGCAACTGAAAGCCCAAACTTAATCACCTGGGTGAGTAAAGACAACACATAGACATTGATCTAGGTTGAATGGCCTAAGTGGATTGCCACTTGTGAGGGCCCAGTCAAACGCCAGTTCAATGTAGACTCATGCCTGGGTCTACGAGTTCTGGTAATGGGGACTGAGATAAAGAACCAAGGTGGTTCACAGAATTAACAGAGAAAACTAGCAAGAGGGACTGTTTGGTCACAGTGAAGGCTAGTTTATGGACTGTTAATTCATATTGAATTAAAGGAACCAATACGGTTCAGTGTGGAGAAGGAACAAAGAAGGTTCCTAGTGAGAATTTGTTGAGGAACTGGTTGAGGATAAGTTGAAGAACAAGAAGATTATGATGCAGGACTAGCTGATCATAGAGAAGGATGACCAAAGGACCAGAAGTTGGTGTTAAAGAGCTGAAGAGCTGAGAGGTTGAACTAGCCAGACTAGATGCAAAGGCTGGAAGAACTGATTTTAGTGGTTTTTGAGAGGAAAATAGATATAAAGAAGCAGTTAAATAATAATTAAATTCTGCCTGATTATGGTTAAAAAAGAATTAAAAATCATATAATAGAAAAGAAAAAGGAGGAAAAATAACATATAGTTTGTTAGAACTATAGGTTATTTTAAAAAGAAGGATTCAAGAGAAAATGAGCCAGAAAGAAGCTGGAAGAAGAATGGAGAAACTATGAAGGCGAAAGAGCAAATTTTGCCAAGAACAACTAGGAGAGGTGAAAGAACAATCAGCAAGCAGGTTCAAAGTCGCAAAACGTTGAGGAAAACACAGAAAAACACGGAGAAACGTTGAAAAATCAAAGGTTTGAAATTTGCCTAAGTAAAACATATGTGGAAGCGCTTGAGATTTGCTGGGGGAACATGACAGGAATTACGGCAAAACCGTTCAAAACGCGGAGCAGTTGTTTACCTGGAGCAGAACAGCCTCAGGTTCAAACCAGGGTCAAGGACGGGTCATCCGGGGAAACTGTTTTGGTGAAACCGTTGAATTGAGGTGTGTTATTGGCTGCAAACTGGAGTCTATTTGATCAGTTTTTTAAGGGCTTTAACTTAAGAGCTAAAGCCTAAAAAAGGAGGAGCAGAAGCAGAAAATTCAGGGCTTTTATTGGCTGAAGCAAGTTTAAAGGTTTAATATATTATAGAAGAAAAAACAGGATATTTTAAGCTTTAAAGAACCAGAGTTCTAAGAGAGATTTTTGGTCTGGAACAAGGGGCTATAAAAGGGAGAGCTATCTGAGACTCTTCAGGGACTGAATCAAGTGAATTGCAAAGGCCCTAAGAGCTACAGAAGGAGCCAAGGACCAAGAATAGGAATCCAGAGTTGAAACAGACCATAGGAGCCTAAGATTAGAACACAGGAGCCCACAACTAAGGTGCAGGAGCCCAAGACTGAAGCGCAGGAGCCCAAGACCAAGTACAAGGAGCACAAGAGATTGTTGAAGGACTCCAAGTATTGGCACAAACCCATTATTATTCCCTATCCCAAGGCCATATATTAGAAGGTTTCTAAGGGGATCTTCCTTCTGACTGTGAATAAAGTGCCTATTATGACCCCTATCCAAATTTCCCGTGTAAAGAAAGAATATAAGTCCCATGAGTCAATTACCCCACATTTTCTATCCTAGCCCAGGGGACAAGGAATCCTATTGTCTAGGGTGCAGGAAGTTTGCCTCTATTAATTCTGCCAGGAGGAGTGGGAGAAGGTGATGAGGCATTTGAAAATGACAAATAGAGGAAGAGAGTTTATTGGGGGAGAGTTTGCAAGACTATTACTGGATTGGTATTGGCCCACAGAAGGGCTAGCGCCTGCTGAAGTACAAGTTTATAATGGAGACGCTTTCCTAGTGATTGTGAAGGTACTGGAGGAGTTTGCTCTTATGCAGGCCAAGTATAAGTTCCTCACCAACCATTCATCACTGTTGGAGAATGACAACTCCTCCAAGCCGGTCCCTGGCTATAACCCAGGACACACTTTGGAGACTGGTGACTAGGAACCCCACAGGGCAAGGGAGTGCTGCAACCAAGTTTTCCTTCTCACCTGTCAATGTATCTTACAATACATAGGGG
The DNA here is from genome assembly GCA_014839935.2 of Entomophthora muscae. NCBI lineage: Eukaryota > Fungi > Entomophthoromycota > Entomophthoromycetes > Entomophthorales > Entomophthoraceae > Entomophthora > Entomophthora muscae. The sequence continues at coordinate 38,449 of QTSX02006565.1, forward strand.
CGCTCAATAAGTTGCCCCTTGACGTATCTAACGGCATGAACCAATCTGATGGCAATATTGAATTGTGGGCACTTCCTCCTAATTAGGAGCGCTACCAATCTGACTTGTTGATCCTCACACAAGTTATTCCTTGGCTTTAACTCTTACATGAAACACGCCACTATATCACCCCCCTGTGGCCTTGTGGTTTTTCTCATATGATATATTAGTCACAATATTCTACAATAAAATCTATCTTATTCTATTCATTCTTGTCCTTTCTATTGGACTGTTGTCTTCCCTAATCCAATACTGAACTCTAATTGGTCAAGTTGCAATAACTCCTTAAATCTATGGCCAACAAGGTCAATGGGTAGCAGCACTAGTAGTTCAACATTATTGGGAAGGTTACAGCCTTTAATATCTTCATGTATTCCCAGATGTGGTTTGTGGCACACATGGTCCTCTTCTTCAGAAACTTTGAGGGCAAAGTAACAAGTATTCCAAGTAAATTGTTATCAGGCACACCCAACACATCCCTGGTTAATATGGTCATTGTCAACCTTCCCAGGTTAGCAAGAGGACTGGACCTGATTGGCCATGTTAAAGATTGCAGACAAATTTGAGTGAAGAGACTTTGAGAGCTTTTGACACACATGTGGGATTCACAGCGGCAGGAAGGGCAGTGAACTGGGCAAGGGCCCTGAAAATCCCTAAACTGTCCACTTTCAAATCAAGACAATGGCTTCTTACTTGTAGTCAGTACACAGAAAATAAGGATACATCAGAATACTGGTGTAGATGCCTTACAATCATGTGAGCCAATGACTGGGAGGTAAACAATAACTTATGCCCCATGGACTACTAGATTGAAAACTCAAAGAGCTTAACCCAAGGAACCAAACCACACAGATCAACAACAATTTGGACTTCATAAATGTGGTCACTAAAAGAACAGAGAAGGTATCAAGATGCAAAAAAGAGGTGGTTAAAGACATCAAGCCTGAAGCTGAACTCTCCAAGATAATGAACTAATGGCAAGTGGTGGGCTGTCTGGTTACAGTTTCTCCTAAACAGATAAATATACTAACTTGTATCCCAATTGTTGCAACCAAGTTTTCAGACTTGCCTGCTAATATATCTTACAATACACAGGGAGCGCTCAATGAGCTGCCCCTTGACGTATCTAACGTTATGGATTAATCTGATGGCAATATTGAATGGTGTGTACTTCATCCTAATTAGGAGCGCTGCCAATTTGACTTGCTGATTCTCACACAAGTTATTCCTTGGCTTCAAACCTTACATGGAACTTCCCACTATGCCACCCCCTTGTGGCATTCCCCATATAGTATATTAATCACAATATTCTACAATAAACAATACATTATTCTTATTATTCTGTCCTTTATATTGGACTGTTGTCTTCCCCAATCCCAAATACTGAATCCTCATTGGTTCAGTTGCAACACAATGATGACCATGGATGCCCAGACTCTAATTAGACAGCTGTTTAATGAGGGATTCTGGACAGAATCAACATTTTTAACAGACTATTCATTAACAATGCAGCCTCTGTGCATACCAGAATGCAGACTTGGAACACAAATTCTTTGAATATTTGATAGACACCTGCTTCTGGACAGAAGCTGCATCAATGCTGGATGTATCTGTTAGATTCAGCCCAAAATTTGACATCATCTTCATGCGAGGTCTGAGAAGAGAACTGACAGTGGTAAGAGCAATAGTGTACCACCTAGCTTTGTGGACTATCCATATTACCCAAATTAGTGTTATCTTTGAGAATGGGCCTAATCTGGTGGCCATTATGAAAGAGAAGTATTGAACCATGATGGATAATATGATGATGAGGGCAGATAAGTTTGGACGCATCATCCAAGGCAATAGAAAACACATGGACACCATTGTTGGATCTTTCTGGCGGGTAATAGTCAGAGAGATTTAATGGAAGGACAGACACACAGAAGGCCTCTGGTATGCAACCCCACTCTGTTAACAATCCCACTGATTTTCCTATTAAGGTTGTCTCTCTTTTAGATGCCACTCTGAACCTTGATAAAATGTGTGTTCTCATAAAAAATGGATGCATTTTTATGTATGAGCACCTGCTCAGTGTCAATACCAAACTGATGCCTAGATGTTATAACCCATTGCAATTTCTAAAAGAGTGGTAACTCTGTTAGAGGGGCTACCATTTACGCTCCATAGCTTTGACTGAAGGGTTCTCTGATAAAAACTTGACCCACTAGGATGGACGTTGCTGTATGGAGAAAAGGGTTGGGCTGGCATTGGGGGGTTAAGTCTTGGGTTGTGGCATGGGTTAGATGGATAAACATCTTATCCCAGGGATGGAACATATTTGGGGGTTTGGCCAGAGAGTTGGAAAATCAAACCGGGATTTGAGTTGCTTACGTTTCAGGAGTGGAGGGTTGGTTGAAACATGACGCGTGCAATTTCAACCTGAGGGGTGGTATAGTTGGACTATCCATCGGGCTAAAGCAGATTAAACCAATGTGGGATGCCATTTATTGGAGTCGATCGATGCCGTTTATGGATTGCTTGGTTGTGGTAAGGTTCTGCTCGCTTAGTGTTGGGTGTGCTTAGCTTGAAAACAGAGGAACTAGGGCTCTTAATTTTTACCACATGGGATATATATACTTAACAAAGGTTACTTTTTTGAATGGATGCGAGTCAGGCCAGGGAGTCCTAGTTGAAACTTGCCACTTCTTATGCAAGGCTTCAGTCATGGATCCTGATTTGAATTGTGTGTAAAGAGCAGTTTAAAGTAGGTTTATATCTAGGGCCCTTTGGTTGATTTGGATTGATTCCAGTGGTTATATATAAATTGCCGATTTAAAATATATTGGTAAGATGAGTCTAGAAATCAGGTCCAAAATGTATAAAGTCGATTGCGAGCAGTTTGGATGGAAAACGAATATTAATCGTCAAGGCTGAGTCGTAATTAGACTAGTTTATCGGACTAGTTTATCAGACAAGTCCAGGTGATGGATGGAGCTTGTTCAGGAGATTTGGCAAATAGGGGTAATAATTGATGTAAGTGGCATTCGTCACCATCAAGTCTGGCTCTTATAGGGCAACTTTTGTTCAAAGCTTTACAATGTGACGCTATCGCCCAGGTGGCTTTACTGGAAATCATGTCCGCTTTGTGGAAGGATTATGACTTGTGTAGGAGCAAGGATATTCATGTGTTTAATTGGCGGTTGCTTGTTAGTTGGACAGTAATTGTCATAGGGGATGATGGATTACAGGTAGGATTTATTGAATCTTAACAGTTGAGAGGTTAATAATGATTTAATGTTTGGCTTATATAATTTCTAAAGCGAGCAGGGGTCGTTGATATTTGAAGCTTAGACAAACTGAAGCACTCAAGTCTGATTAGGGAATGCTGAAGTAGGTAACAGGCTATGAAATTCTAAGCTAATAATACGTTTCATATGGGTTTGTAATATTATTTATAAAAGGATTATTCATAAGCCTGCTTCCACGTGCACCAGTTCTCAACCCAATTGCAACAGGATCGCTTCTAAGCTCTTGAAGCAGTAGCATTATCTGACAATCCTGCATCCAATAAGCATAGTTTATTAAACAAGATAAGCATGTGATTCTTAGGCTTAGTCAGGGCTTGATGAATTTAGTGGGGAGTTCCTATGATTGGTCCAACTGCAGTTATTCCGGTTGAATGGATGGTAGATCTGGGATAACGCGGACAAATGATAATTTAGATGAGCACATAATTAGACCGAGGCGGGTGGTGGGCTTAATTTAGCGAAATAGCGAATGAGATGGGCAGAGAATGTGTCATGGGAGGGGTTGGTGGATGGTGATTTGCCAAGGATAGACCGAAAGTGGAAATGAAGGATTCGTCTTGTGAATCAGGTTGCTTTAACACCAGAAGTCACGGCAGAGCCTTGCTTTTCACTGGCTACAAGCAACTCGGAAGCAGGGCAGCATCCTGATCCACTATCCAACCTATCTTCAACAAAGTGTTTCTCTTTCAAATTATTTACTTGTGACTGACTAGTCTTTTGCCCAGCTTATCCCAATCCTAACTCAAGCAGGTCCTTTGGTTCTGGATCCATCCTTGAACCTCCAAAATGAGTTCAAACAACTCTCCTCACGAGGACCCTTTGCAGAGGATCTCTATTAACAATCTGTGTAACCCGCTCGATCTTGGCGAGAGGGAACATGATCTCGATGTTGAGTTGGCCGCTGAAGCCTTGGGAAATTTGCGGCATTCAATTGGCATTTCACGGTCCATGGGTAACCTATCTTTTCAGCTATTGCTAATCGCGCTTAGGCTCTGAGTCTGAACTTTCCGACCAGCCTAATCCAGAACACTTTCTAAATCGTGTGTCGAATATTCCGATTGTTAACTCGGCTTTGCGAGCATATGAGCAATCCAAAGCAAACTCCTTCGTTGTCAAGGTAACTTGCACTTTATGGTTTCGCCAAATACTTACCTGTTGCTAGTATGGTGCCGAGACAGTTGAGAGCTCTGTAAAGTCCATCTGTAGGCCAGTCATCAATAAGCTAGAACCCCAGTTGGGCCAGCTTGATGATTTCGCTTGCCGTCAACTGGATAAGGTATTCCAACTTGTTTGACTCTTTACTAAGCCATGTAAGCTTGAAAGGCACTACTCTTCGTTTATGGATCCCTCCTCCTCTGCAAACTATCTCGATGAAAGCCCCAACTTACAATCTGGGACTCCGATAAGGTTTTCTCATGAAGATGATGGTGAGCTTCGGAATCGACGTGTTGCTGAATTGTGTTCCAATGGTCATAATGGTAAGTCAAGTTATATCACAGTTTACTTTGGATTAAGCAATAATGCTTACTAGGTACAATGTTTCCTCAACAAAGCTCTTGTATGACTTCGCGGCCTCCTTCGAGAAGCCGTTGGCAACAAGTTGTTCTTGAGGCAGGTGTCACAGCTGGGGCTGGTGTGGCGGTGATCAGCGAAGAAAGTATGAAAAGCTTACGTTATTGCCAACAATGGCTCTCGGTATGTCTGGAACTTTTAACCCTTTACTCATCTTCCCTTTAGTATGCCTCGGCTCACATTGGCCGTCAAATCCAGCTGCTGACCAATTACATTGCATCCATGTCTGCACCATCCTCATCTACTGCTGTTGCTACTTTTTCTGCAACTTCAAACTTCTTGGCCACCATCAAGAAAGAAGTAGTGGCAACTTTACGCAAAGTGGTTGATATTGTGGGCCGGTATGCAGGTTCAGGTCTTCCAGGCGAGGCACGTCTCAGTGTGCGCAACTTCATACTAAGCCTCCCTGGCCGGTGGGCTGCTTTGAATGTTCCTATCCTTGAATCGACCAACTCTACTCCGTGCTCTTCACCGCTTCTAACACCTACCTCCTCATCTCTTAACTCACCAACTGTCCTTACTCCTACTGAACACGCCAACCGAGTGCTGACGTTGGCTAGCGAGTCTATGACGATGTTGCAGAATGTGGGCGACATCTTCAAGGATACAGTAGATCGGGCGGAAAGTTGGCTTACAGCAGTGGGAATGGGCGGACCATCTCACGAGATGGATATGCCAGGAGGGCACATCCCTCCTTTCTCATTGCTTCCTCCCCCAGGCCAACGTGGCTTCCCTCACGGCAACTCCCTCGCGTCCTTCTCCCTTAGCAACAACGGTATGCATTTCAAGTCGTCCCTGATGGACTGCGCTAGTGCCGACCAGGACACTAGCAGCGATAACGACGCCATGTGCTAAGCTCGGTAAGTTAGTTATCAAGCCAGTACTAATATTCATAGTTACCTGTGGTGCTATTTATTTATACTGGGACTTCCCATGTACATGCCCTACTTTCTGATCACTAGATGATCTCATTCGCCTTGAGCATAAAAAACATCTCCCCCTGGGCTGATGTCTGGGTTTGTGTCGCCTATTGTTAGCCTACAACTCTCGACTCTAAAAATTTAACTGCATACCCTAATTCATAAACCCCTTATTCCTTCCACTTGACTTTGAGCGCCCTCCCAGGATGTGATCACTTGCTAACCTAATCCCATTGACCTGGTGCCTATAAATGTAAATGTTACACGCTTTTATTATAAACTTCACTCTACTCCAGAAATATACAAACACATGTTATTGGTACCCAACCTTCTTTTACAAAAGCAATCCTACCATTTACGTCATAACAGATCTATTTTACTTCTAGTCCCAAGTTTCCTGTAACCTTGACGTAGGCGCAATAAAACACATGGTAGTTTTAATTGTCGGATAATAGAACATGATCCATAACTTTTTAACTGGGATGCTTGTTTTCAAGGAAATATCCCTTGACCTGCAACAATCATGCATTGGATCCATTAATCATATGAGATTCCATCAATCGGCCCAACCCAAACCCTTCTCTTTAAGTTTCAGAAGATGTTGTCTGATGGCCGACCACTCGGGGCAGTTTCTATTTAAGGGTAGCATCATTCCTCTTTCTCAAGATCACTTAAATGACAATGCTGCTTTATAAAGGAGCTAATAATAGCCGTAAATCTGACTATCAAAACTGTCTCAATCATGTTATCAGGAGGATCTTTCCCCGTTTGATCCAGGTGTCCTCAAGTTTGTTTACATCTGACTAGCTGAGGTTATTCAACCCTCAAATTGATCTTGATCCTTATTTAGATATCCTGCCCACCTTTATCAATATCAACTTGTGTGGCCATCTATTCCCTGGGTTTAGAGCCTTCACGTGCCACTTGAACTGCTATATATAGTGCCTATAATCCGACTAAACAACGGAGTCCCGATCAAATCTGCTCGTTTCTCTTTCCATCTCTAGAAAAAGTTAAATAGTCTCTTTATCCTTCTACTCTGCTGAGGAGTTAAGGGTACCTGCTGCTCTTTATCTAACAATCATAGCTACTGTCTTCCTGTGATGAACTGACATATCACAGTATGCCTCTTGCTGCTATTTATTCAACAATCATAGCTACTGTCTTCCTGTGATGAACTGACATATCACAGTGTAACTCACCAGCAACTGTCAGTATTTAAACTGTCTGCATACCGGCTGTCAAAATCAATTTCATATCCAGGTCAACAAATTAGAAAAGTCTAGGTTAAGTTTATTCCCAAGTAGCCTGCTGGATGTCAACATTTTTTCAACAATCAAATGCCAAACATTTTACTTGGTAAAAACAAGCACCAAATATTTAGGGTGGTATGGTCAGGTATAATCCAAAAGCGAAATAAAAAGTTGTGCACAGAAGTTGAAAAGGGAATAAAAATACGCTCTGAGAATAGTTTACTATGAGATTAACTATTTTTACTATAGAATTGCTTTATTTATCCCATAAGAAGGCTTAGATTGTTTTTCAATAAAACTTTGAAAACTTTTGGTATATTTATGAAAAATATGGATAGGTACCTATTTTCAAAGATGGTTGACTTAAGAACTACCAAAATTACATATACTTCAGTATCCTTTCAACTGTTTAAGCTAGATGATCCAGGGTTTCACATAGAACCCTTATATAAACCTTATACTTTTTTCTAACTTTGAATTTAGGTTATCTAAATAGATAATATTATTGCTTTTTTATTAAAATGCTATAACATATTATCAAAAGCAGCCAGCAATTTCTATTAAAAACTAAGAAGCTGAAAATTTGCTCTCAGATAGTACAGCGACAACCTTACTTATCTACTCCCCAAATTCAGATAGCTTGTACTTGTTCTTGACATCTGTCTTGATATGCTCTTTGCAAATTGTAAGGTCTCATGGTCTGGGGGAGGTGGTTGTAAACTAAAGCTTTTAACCCAGTTATATTTATGTTAGTCAAATACAAAAATGTAAACAAGGTTTGTAGTAACACCTGGACTAGGGCTCCTAGAAGCTTATAAGAGGTAAAATAAGGGCTGAGACGGTTGATTAACCCTAAGAAAATAAAATAGAGTCCAGTCTTAATGACTGACAACTTGGTCAAAAAATCAATTTCTAAGTCTGGGAATTGCTCACCACTAGTTGGAGGATTAAAACTATCAACAATCAAATTGTCGGCATTACTATAGAAACTACCTAGCTGATGAAACAGAAAGTCAAAAAGAATCATAAGATCAAATATAAAAAACTTAAACTAAAATTGGGAAGGAAACACAAGCCACAAAACCTAACAAGTACCTTTTTGGGGTGCAAGTCAAACAATCTCAACTTATTGTTGAGACTGGAAAACCAAGCCTTTTTATTGTGCACTGTTGAATTGAGGTGCAAGAAATGGTGTAAAGAGTTTTAACCAAAAACGGGTAGAAGACATGCATGAAAATTTAAGGTAAGAGATCAGAACTTGTAGTTTAGCTTAGTTAAGCTAAACCTAGTTAAAGGGTGACCAGGAGGAGAAGAAGCAGTTACGGCGACTGTCTTTGATGTTAAAGCGAGCAAAAATTCAGGAAAAACGGGTCCAAAGCTCAAAAAGCGTAAATCAAAAGTGAAGCAAAAGTAAGCATTTTTGGACTAACTTCTAAGACTTCCACAAATAGATCCATGGTTTAAAACCAGGTGCAGAGGTAAGGGGAGTTTGAAACTGATAATAATCAGTATTTAGGTCATGACTAGGCCTTTACAAGGCCTATTTTGAAACCCAAAGGTGGAAAAGAAAGGGAAAAGAAAGAGGAAGATAAATAAAATGAAATGAAAGGCAATCCTAAAACTTAAAAGCCAGAAACAAGCAAGTAAATAAAAACAGAATAGCAGCTATAGAAAAGGTGAATCCTGACAGTATCTCCCTAGCTGCTAGTCTGGAGCTCTTGGTAGTCCTGTAGCAACTTTTGACAGTGGTTTAGATTTTCTTTGGGTTCCCAAGTAGAATCCTCAAGTTCATAGCCCTTCCATAGGATGAGGTATTCTGTTCCAGATTGAAGGGTGCAATGGGCTAGGATTTCCTGTACCTCGTATTTTTCGGAACCTTGGAAATGGAGAGGGGGAGATGTAGCCTTTAATTGGTGACTGAGAGGATGCTGTCTTAGCTTTAGAAGGAGTGAGCAATAGAAAACGTTGTGGATGTGGAAGTGCTCAGGAAGAGATAGTCTGAAGGCAGTAGAACCAATCTTTTCAGTTACTTGGAATGGTCCAATAAAGCAGGAACAAAATTTGCGAGAGGCAACAATAACCAGGAGGTTCTTAGTTGAAAGGAGCACCAAGTCTTCAAGCTGGGTCTGGTCACCTGGAATTCTTTTCTTGTTATAGTGCTTCTTGTAGTCTAAGATAGCAGATTGTAGGTGAGCAACAAGTTGGGTTTGTGTTTCCTTAATTTCAGTAGCAAGCTCGGCTGCGGACTGTGAACAGAGGTAACCCTGTAAATCAGGGAGGAAGAAAGAAAGGCATGTAACCCAGATTTGCTTGGAATGGAGTCATGCCAATCAATCAATGGTATGCTGAGTTATATGAGTATTGGGTAATGGGAAGAAGTTCAGACCAATTGTCTTGCTTCTTGTTGATGAAACAACAGAGATACTGTTCTAAGGTCTGGTTTTTTCTTTTGGTTTGTCCATCAGTCTGCGGGTGATATGCAGTGCTGTAGAGAGAGTTTACCCCAAGGGAGGCCATGAGATCTTGCCAGAGTGCAGAGGTGAACTGGGGACCACAGTCTGAGACTATGTCACGAGAGACTCCATGATGAGGGAAGATATATTTGACAAATAGCTTAGCGGTTTGTTTGGCGGTGACATTTGTGTAACAGGGGCAGAAAGAGGCTTTCTTTGAAAAGCGGTCGACCACTACTAGAATTGCGTTGTAGCCTGAAGACAAGGGTAGCTGGGTGATGTAGTCCATAGAGAGGCTTTGCCAAGGACCTTCAGGAATTGGGAGAGGGCAGAGTAGGCCAGATGGCTTGGAAGTGTGGTTCTTGTTTCTGAGACATACTAGGCAACTGGCAACGTATTCCTTGGTGGTCTTTGCCATTTGTGACCACCAGTAGTGTGACATTATGAGGGCTAGGGTTCTCTTATAACCCAAGTGTCCAGCAGGGAGAGAGTCATGAACCCCGGTTGTGATCTGCAGTTGCATGTCTTTGTCAGGTATCATAACCAGTTTACAGAAGAGGAGGAGGTTGTTCTCAAATGAATACTCTGAGGGGGCATTGCTTTGGATTGCAGGTCCTGGATAATCTTGTTGAAAGCAGGGTCTTCCGACTGGGCCTTCTGGATGGAATAGGTGTCTGGGAAGTTGAAAAGGGTTGCAGAGATCTGGTTGATGAAGACAGATGCAGGAAGGACTGGCTTGGTGTTGAGACTTTCATATTCAGGGTCAGAGTCAGCAGTTGTAGGGTGTCAAGAGAGTAGGTCAGGGAGGACGTTGAGGGACCCTTTCTTGTAAGTGATGGTGAACAAGAAGTTTGTAAGTTCAATCACCTATCAGGAATGTTGTTGGGATATGTGAAGGGCTTGAGTGAAGAACAATAAGTTCTTGTGGTCCGTGAAGATGCTAACAGGATCTGAGTTTCCCTCAAGGTAATGGCGCTGATGCTTGAGAGACTTGATAATTGTAAGCAGTTCCTTGTCATGAACAGGGTAGTTCTTCTCAGCAGAAAGATGCTTCTGACTTTAGTAAGCTACAGGATGGAGCATACCATCCCCCCATGCTGAAGAAGGACGGCACCAACAGCATAGTTGCTGGCGTCAGTCTCCAGGAAGAAGGGTTTGTTGCTATCAGGTATGAGTAGGACCGGGGGAGTGGCAAACAGGTGGCGGATCCGCTCAAAGGAGTCCTGTGCTTCAGCAGACCATTTGAACTCAACCTTGGTGGAGGTCAGATTGGTGAGTGGAAGGACAATGCTGCTGAATCTGGGGACAAACTTGCAGCAGTAATTAGCAAGACCAAGAAACCCTCGGAGCTCCTTGCGGTTCTTTGGTACCGGCCAGGAGAGAATGGCATCCAGCTTGCTTGGAGCTATGGCAAACCCTTCCTTGGTTACAATATAACCAAGGAATTCAACGCTTGTCTGAAAGAAGCAACACTTAGAAAGCTTGCAGTAAAGATGGTATTCTTGGAGCCTGGCCATGACTTTTCTTAGGTGATCAATGTGGTTGGAAGTGTTCTTTGAATATATTAAGATGTTGTTGAGATACACCACCACAAATTCATTCAGGAAGGGGAGAAGAACTTTGTTCATGAGAGCTTGAAACGTTGAAGGAGCATTGCAGAGGCCAAAAAGCATAACCTTATACTCATAAAGGCCAAAGAGAGTGCAGAAAGCGGTTTTCCATTTTTGTCCTTTGGCAACACGGATCTGGTTGAAAGCTGCTCAGAGATCAACCTTAGAAAAGATCTGACTGCCCAAGAGGCAGTCTGTGAGGGCTTTGTCGGATGAGATGGGGCAGCAGTCCTTGATTGTGACAGTATTCAGGGCACAATAGTTGATGCATGGCCACTTGGAACCATCAGATTTGGCAACAAAAAAGATTGGAGAGGAACAGGGTGACGTAGAGCAAGTGATGAAACCCTTACTGAGCTCGTTGTTAATGTATTCCAAAAGCAACTTATTGTTGGCATTGGATAATGGGATAATTCTACCCCAAGGTGGGTTTGCTCCCTCAGTCAGGTTGATCCGGATGTTGTATGGTCTGTGAGGAGGTAGATTGCGGCATTGCATGTTGCTGAACACCTCTTCATAGTTGCTTATGGTAAAGAAAAATGTCACTGTCAGCCAGAGCTGCCTCTGAGGAAGGTAGAATGGTGCAGGAGCTCAGCATCTTGAAGTTCCAAAAGCTAGTGGGAAGCTGTTGTTTCCCTAGAAGGTCTAAGGAGGAGGGAGTGCCATGTTTGTAGAAGTCAACATTGCGTTCTTGACATCTGACAATAAGGCTGACTTCTTCACACCAATTAATGCCAAGGTAAACAGGGAAGTTTAGTGACTTGGAACTGACAAACTGGGAGTGGAAGGCAGACTTCCCCAGGCGGAACAGAATGGGAGGCTTTATCTCAAAGGCTGTCACATGCAAATTATTGGGGCCACGGGCGTCAATATTTGATCCAGGCAAGAGCTTTAGAGCTTTGGCTAGTCTGGAGTCAATTTAGTTTACGTCAGCACCCGTATCCAGTAAGGCAAATGTCTCAATGCTGGAGAAGGGGCCATGGATCATTATCTGGATGAAGGGCAGAGAGGACTTTTCAGGGGTTTGGAGGTTATTGACCTGGGTGTGGTTAGAGGGGCCTGTAGATTCTGATGTTGTTTTATCCAGTGTAAGTTCTAGTCCCAGGGCAGGACAGGGAATTTGATGAGGGTCTGGGCAGTTTGCCACCAAGTGGTCACTCTGTTCACAGTAAGAGCACAGCTTATTCAGTCATCTGCAGAGGGCTTTGGCGGCAGTTAAACGGAACCTGCCACCCTCCTTTGGTTTGTAGGCAGAGGCTGGTGAGGTGTTGGATGGGATTACAGTAGGAAAAGAGCGCAGATTGGTTGTTGGTTGTGGGGTAGGCTGGTTGATGGTTGGGACTGGTCAAGACAGGGGTGGCTTTGATATAGTTTGAAACTTCTTTTCCCATTTGGAAACTGTCTTAATGAGAGGTTCCAACTCCTCAGGGAGGTTGTGGTGGATAAGAAAAGCCTTGAGATTGGGGTTTAAACCAAGCATATAGAAGTCACAAGCTTCAGAGTGAGTAGCCTTTAATTGGGATTGGATCTCACAGAAACACTTGTTGTACTCAGTAAAAGAACCAGTTCCTTGGGTGCAGTTAAAGAAGCACATATTTGGGGTGGTGGCAGACTCTTCCTCAGTTCCTTCTTTGGCGGCGTGTGCAAGCAGTTCAGATATAAAACAGTTGTAGATCTCAAGGATAGAAGGGTCTCAAACGGATGAATCACAGAAACAACTGCGCATAGGGCCCTTGAGTTGCTTTGCAAGGTAGATGATCTTTTGAGAGTCTGAGTTGAACTCCAAAAGATATGCTAGGAAGTGGGCTTGTGTGAAAACTAATAAATTGAAGGTGCTATCAGAAGAATTAGATAATTGCTTAAACTTAGAAATGTTATTGAGTATAACAGTCTGACTATTGGAAGTGGAAATATTTTCTGTATTATCCTTATTGATGGGAGATTTATTCTTAAAAAATAAGAGTGAAATAAGGTATAAAAGAAAGGTCAAAGCTAGGGTGAAAAATAAGGGGACTGCTAAAACAAACAAAAGTATGGTTGAGAAGGAAAGGTTTGATTCTGGCATATTGCCATTTGAAGTTGAGATAATGTAAGGTCTCATGGTCTGGGGGAGGTGGTTGTAAACTAAAGCTTTTAACCCAGTTATATTTATGTTAGCCAAATACAAAAATGTAGGTAAGGTTTGTAGTAACAACTAGACTAGGGCTCCTAGAAGCTTATAAGAGGTAAAATAAGGACTGAGACTGTTGATCAACCCTAAGAAAATAAAATAGAGTCCAGTCTTAATGACTGACAACTTGGTCAAAAAATCAATTTCTAAGTCTGGGAATTGCTCACCACTAGTTGGAGGATTAAAACTATCAACAATCAAATTGTGGGCATTACTATAGAAACTACATAGCTGATGAAACAGAAAGTCAAAAAGAATCATAAGATCAAAGATAAAAAACTTAAACTAAAATTGGGAAGGAAACACAAGCCACAAAACCTAACAAGTACCTTTTTGGGGTGCAAGTCAAACAATCTCAACTTATTGTTGAGACTGGAAAACCAAGCCTTTTTATTGTGCACTGTTGAATTGAGGTGCAAGAAATGGTGTAAAGAGTTTTAACCAAAAATGGTTAGAAGACATGCATGAAAATTTAAGGCAAGATATCAGAACTTGTAGTTTAGCTTAGTTAAGCTAAACCCAGTTAAAGGGTGACCAGGAGGAGAAGAAGCGGTTACAGCAACTGTCTTTGATGTTAAAGCGAGCAAAAATTCAGGAAAAACGGATCTGAAGCTCAAAAAGCGTAAATCAAAAGTGAAGCAAAAGTAGGCATTTTTGGACTAACTTCTAAGACATCCACAAATAGATCCATGGTTTGAAACCAGGTGCAGAGGTAAGGGGAGTTTGAAACTGATAATAATCAGTATTTAGGTCATAACTAGGCCTTTACAAGGCCTACTTTGAAACCCAAAGGTGGAAAAGAAAGGGAAAAGAAAGAGGAAGATAAATAAAATGAAATGAAAGGCAATCCTAAAAATTACAAGCCAGAAACAAGCAAGTACATAAAAACAGAGTAGCAGCTATAGAAAAGGTGAATCCCAAAACAAATGATAGCCTTGCGCTAGCTTTTCTTATTTGGATCCCTTACTCCCATATATTGAAGAAGACAATTCCCTTTTTCAGCCTTAAGGTGCTCAAAAAAGATGTTATATCCGAGATTCACACCAAAGGAGGACTTAAGATGTTTATGCCAGACCTCCAGGCCATATTTCTCTTTATTTCATCCTTTAGAACACATTGATAGCAATTTCAGCTTCTCTTTTTTTCAGGCTTACCACAGCAACTGACTACATTGTGTCTCACCCACTGTGGCTCATAGTAGTCAAAAAAGGGCTGTGTCAAAACAACAGGGTTGGCCTCCTGGAAAGATTTTTACCAAGCGGGTTTGTGACTCGCAATCCAACTTCCCAGTGACCCGTAGCCAAATGTGGAAGTTAACTCAAATTAACAAATCCAGCAACATGACCAAATGATAATCTCATACAGTGGATGTCTCAATTTAGTGTTTGACTTATTACCAGGATCAAGTCATCCTCTAATCATCCAACCAAGTGATCAACACAATCATATTCCTGATATCACAATTTATAGCAACTATATAATAATTATCTCTTGGTAAAGAACATCATCTGGTTTTCAATTATTTTTCCCTTGTAACTCTGCCAAAACAGCACAGTTACAACATTGATAGCACATGTGGTTTTTATTCTACCTTTCTTTTAAAGATTCCTCCTGTTGCCTGTACCCGCTGAAGTCAACAAATATACAAAAGAATCATGTCTGGGCTTCCTGTGGACTAAACGCCCTACACACTAGGGACTATGTGGGGTTTCTGTCCACCAGTCCCCAAAGTGTGTCCTGGGTCATAGCCAGGAACTGGCTTGGAAGATTTGTCATTCTCCAGCAGTGATGAGTGGTTTGCTAGAAGCTTGTACCTAGCCTGAATGACGGCAAGCTCTTCCAGTACTTTTTCAATTACTAGGTGGGCATCCCCACCATACAACTTTAACTTCAGGGGGCGCCAACCCCTCTATGGGCCTGTACCAATCCTTCAATAACCTAGTAAACTGATATACTATAAACTCCCTTACTCTATCTGTCATCTCAAGATGTCTAGTTAATCTCTCCCACTCCTCCTGAAGTGACTTAATGGTGGCAAGTCTTCTGCAACTTTGACGGTAGGCATCTTCCTCCCTGTGATGATCCACATGTAGGAGGTTTTGAAGGCAAGGATTGATTTGGCTTCAAATAAAGACGCTATGCTCCAGGTTAACAAGGTGTTGATTGGTTGATTACAGGTAGAGGCCTAGTGGGAAATGATAGCTACTAGGGACGGTAAGGACTAGCTAGTAGATGTAAAAATTACTAGAGGCGGACTGTGCCTCCACCCAGAAGAAGATATTGTCTGCTGAGGGCTAGAGTTTTTCACCTAGCATAGAACTGTGGCTGCAAAAGGATGAAGAATGAGATAGCCAGCAGGGAACTTTGTCTGTTGGAGGCGGAGAAGGTTTTGGACCCCTGGCAGGTAGCGCAGGCTGCAGGGAGGAGAAGAGCTCTGAGGGCTCTATGTACCCTGATACTCTTACAGGAGGTCTGTGAGCAAGCATACTACCTAAAAAACTGGTAGGGTGTCCTTGTTTATGTCCCCATGGGAGCTTTGGGGGGAAACACAAAGTGAGCATTGGAGGGCATAAATTTGCTCAGAGGTGTCATCAAGATGGTTTTCTTAGGAAAGCAAGCTGCAGAACTTGATGTGATCAGGCATCTGGGATATAGAGCCAATTAATCTGTGACTGAAAGTCCAGACTTAATCACCTGGGTGAGTAAAAACAACGACATCAGATTTAAGGATCTATGGTTGGATGGCCTAAGTGGATTGCCACTTGCAAGGGCCCAGTCAAACGCCAGTTCAATGTAGTTTCATACCTGGGTCTACAGGTTCTGGTAACAGGGACTGAGATAAAGAATCAAGGTGGTTCCAGGGATAAGCAGAGAAGACTAGTAAGAAGTACTGTTTGATCACAGTGAAGACTAGTTGAGGAACTGTTGGTTCATATTGAAGTTTGGAACCAAAATAGTTCATTGCGCAGGTGGAACCAAGGTGGTTCCTAGTGAGGATAGGCTGAAGGGCTCAGAGATCATGATGCAGGAGTAGCTGGTCATGATAAAGAAGTAGCCAGAAGACTGGAATGAGCTGTTTGGAGCCTGGAGTAGGCTGTTTGTTGACTGAGATGGACTGATTGCTGATTAAATTGAAGATTTGAAAGGAGCTGTTCTATATGGTTGAAGAACAGGAAGAAGGACCAGAAGATGTGAGTGCAGGACTAGAAGAGGACCTAGAAGGACTAGCTAGACTGAAAATAGAAACTGGAAGGCTGATTTTGGTGTCTTTAAAGAAGAAATATTAAGAAAAGAAGCAGTTTAAAAAGGATTTAATGCTGCCAAAATTATAGTATGAAAAAAGAAGTAATTATTGTATCATACTACAAGGGAAAAGAAAAGAAAGAAAAAATAATTTAAAAGATTTAAACTGGGAATTCATTGGGTTGAAATTAAGCCAGAAAGGAGCCAAAGAGGGGCAGGAAATAGGATGGAGAAACTGTGAGGGCAAAAGAGCAAATTTTGCCAAGAACAACTTGGAGAGGCAAAAGGGCAAGAAGCAAGTTAGTTCAAAGTTGCAAAAAGTTGAGGGAAACACAATGAAACACAGAGAAACGTTGTAAAATCAAGGGTTCAAAATTCACTTAAGAAAGACATATACAAAAGCGCTCAAAATTTGCCAGAGAAACATGACAGGAATTACGGCAAAACTGTTTGAAACATGGAGCAGTGGTTTACCCAGAGCAAGACAGCCTCAGGTTTAAACCATAGTCAAGAGCAATTTTTTGGGTAAACTGTTTGGCAAAACCATGGAATCAAGGCGTATGATTGGCTGCAAGCTGGAGTCTTCTTAATCAGTGTTTTGAGGTCTTTAACTTAAGAGTTAAAGCCTAAAAAACGATAAGTAGAAGCAGAAAATTCAGGGCTTTTATTGGCTAAAGTAAGTTAAAAGGTTTATAAATTATAAGGAGAGAAAAACTGGCTAGTTTAAGCTTTTGAAAGCCAGAGTTCTAAGAGAGATTTTTGGTCTAAAACAAGGAGCTATAAAGGGGGGGCTATCTGAGACTCTTCAGGGACTGAATCAAGTGGATTACAAAGGCCACAAGAACTACAGTCTGAGCCAGAGACCAAGCAAAGGAAGACTAAGCTGGAAAAGACCACATGAGCCTAAGCCTAAAGTTCAGGAGCCCAAGACAAAGGAGCAGGAGCCTAAGACCAAGTACAAGAAGTCCAAGAGATTGTTGGATGACTCCAAGTGCTGACAAAACCTTATTTTTTCCTCTACACAGTCATTATATAAGAAGGTTTCTAAGGGAATCTCCCTTCTGACTGTGAATAAAAGCCTATTACAACCCCTGCCCAAATTTTCTGTGATAAAAATACAAGCTCTATGAGTAAACTACCCCATATCTTCTACCCTAGCCAAGGGGAGGAGGATACCTATTGCCAAGGTTGTAGGAGGTTTGCCTTCAGTAAGTTGGCCCAGGAGGAATGGAAAAAAGTGACTAGGCATCTTGAGATGATGAATAGGGGAAGAGAGCTTATAGAAACTGAATTTATTAGGCTTTTACAGGATTGGTATTGGCCCACAGAAGGGCTAGCACCCGCTGAAGTACAAGTATATGGTGGAGGCGCACACCTAGTAATTGGGAAGGTGCTGGAAGAGTTTGCACTTATGCAGGCCAAGTACAAGCTCCTGACCAACCACTCACCACTGTTGGGGAATGACAACTCATCCAAGCCGGTCCCTGGCTATGACCCAGGACACAATTTGGGGACTGGCGACCAGGAACCCCACATCTATCACCACAGCCCAAGTTGATAAAAAAAGTATCATGCCTGCTCACATAGCCCAATGTCTGTGCATTGCTGCCTTGAAATCATTTTCAGGAGCAAATAATGACAACAACACTGTATGGATCCAATTTTCTCAAAGCAAACTGACACAAATGGAATGCCTCACACACTTTTGGATTGCAGAGATATCCATTTGTCTGACTAACAACACAGGCACCTGGTGCAACAAGTGGCACAAAGACCACATTGAGAAGTACTGGGACACCTTTAAGGGAGACTTTCTGGAAAGATTTGTAATGAAAGACACAGCCCTCATGATCATATACCAAGTAAAGAACTCAACCCAAACCAGCACAGTAAAGGAGCTTACTTGAGCCTACAAGGAGCTCTGCCTAAGAGCTCCCTCAGATATAATGTTTGACAACCCAGCCACACACCTCATGTACTACGATGCCCTTAAGCTACATTTAATTATACACATGAGCCTGGAACAATTAACCAATATACAGAGCCTGTACTATGAAGCAGAGAAAGCAGAGAAAACATCTAATGTACTGCACAAGACTCAAAACAGAAAAGAGAAAGACCTAAAGACTCCAGATCCTCAGAATGATCCAACTTCTCTCTGCCTAAAAATGGTAACCACACAACCAACAAGCTTTTGGGCTTCAATGGACATAGTAACAGAAACAATGTCCAGTCTAATTGCACTCATTTCAGAGTTAACAGTACTCAGGATAACCTGGATGAGAATAAAGCCCGGGGAGAGCATTAAGCAAGCCAAGCTCTCCCCACCAACCTTCTGCCTTGTAAAATAATGAGTATTGCCCAGAGGACGTGGATCAGTGCCCTATGATCCAGGTCCCCTCAGGAGATCCAGTACTTTACATCATTTCCAGAAATTCTAATAAACTGATGTCCTACCATTTCTGCTTTTGAAGTTACACAGGTTCAGCTCTCTTGAACTCAGGTGCAGATCATAACCCTGTCAATAGCAACTTTGTGAATAAGTTCAGTGTGATGGTACACATAGAATCAGTTGTGCAGGAAAGGGCTGATTTGGCCACAATAAAGATTCTATGCTTAAAGTAGGAGAAGTATAGTGGCTTTAGGGCAGGTAAATGCCTAGTAGATAACTGGTTACTACTAAGGCTGGGGGATGACACAGTCTAGTAGGTAACAATGAGGCTACTAGGGAAAGAATGAGCTGAGGCAGCTCTTAGGATCCTTTGGTCACTTTCAAGAGGTCTGCAACTGGGAAGTTTACAAAGTGGATTGGTAAAGTTTCCTTGTCTGTGACTTTCTGGAGGCTTTGAGGAGGTCTTGAAGCCACAAGAGGGGCATGGGTATGCCTAGAGAAGTTATCAGGGTAGCTTTCCGGGGAGGCAGCTGCAAAACCTGATAATAAACAGGTCTCTGGGAAGTAAAGTTGGTTACTTTGTAACTGAAATCTCAGGACTTACCTTCTGAGAGATTAAAAACAACTGCACAGAAATGAGGATTGTCTGTGGTTGAATGGTCCAAGTGGAGGTCACTTACAGGGGCCCAGTCAAACACCAACTCACTTGAGGAGACTTATCACCTGAGTCTGAGGTGTTAGTAACAGGGACTGCAGAGAAGGATGTAACCTTGGTGGTTCATAGAGAAATTCATAGTGGAAAATGGAACCTTGGTGGTTCAATAGAGAAAGACAGAGCCTTTGTGGTTCATAGTGCAGATAGAGCAGGACTGGAAGATCATGGGGCAGGACTAGAGAAGGACTAGAAGATCAAAGAAAAGAACAGGAAGATTATGGAGCAGGACTAGCTGAAGGACTTAAAGATAATATAGAAGGACTGGCAGAAGGAATGAAAGTTGGCCAGGAATAACTAGCTGAAGTATAAAAAAGAGCAGGAAAAATGAACTTGGACAGTTGAAAATAAGATTGATGAAGAAATAAGATGAGAAAGAATTAAGAAAAGAATGATAAAAAGAAATGATAAACAATTAAAATAAATAATATATAAAGATAATAAAAAACAGTTCACAGAAAATACACTGTGAATTTATAAAAGATTGATTTAATGAGAAGGAGTCAGAGCAGACAGAAAAAGAACAGAGAAACTCTAAGGATGAAGGATGAAGTTTTGCCAAAATCATTAAGAGGAGCAAGAAGCAAGAAACAGGAAGTTTCAAATGATTAGGAAGTAGAAGAAAACAGAGGGAAATGCAGAGAAACGTTGAAGAAATTAAGGTTCAAAAATCCCTTAAGTAAAACATAGGTGGAAGAGCTCAAGTTTGCCCGGAGAAACATGATGAGAATTACAGCAAAACTGCTTGAAACACAGAGAAAGTGTTTATCTGGAGCAAGGCGACACCAGGTTCAAACCAGGGTCAAGAGCAGGTCATTTGGGGAAAAGTTTTGGCAAAACAGCTAAATCTAGGCATGTGATTGGTTGTAGGCCAAAGCCTGTTTGATTAAGATTTTCAGTGCTTAAACTAAAGAGTTACAGCCTAAAAAATGAGGGAATGAACAAGGAAAAGCTAGTTTTTTAATTGGCTGAAGTAAGTAACAAAGTCTAATATATTTTAAAACAGAAAAACTGGATTTTTTAAGCCTGGAAAAACAAAGTTATGAGAAGGATAAAAACTTAAACAAGAAGCTATAAAAAGAGGAGCAGTCTGAGGCATTTGGAGGATTGAAAACAGTGAATTCCAAAGGCCACAAAGACAGAGAAGAAAGCTAAGGACAAGTGTTGCAAACAAATTAATTAGAGTTCAGTATTTGATTGGGGAAGACAACAGTCCAATAGAAAGGACAAGAATGAATATAATAAGGTATTGTTTATTGTAGAATATTGTGATTAATATACTTTATGGGGAAAGCCACAAGGGCATAAGGGGGTGGCATGGTGGCATGTTCCATGTAAGGTTTGGAGCCAAGGAATAATTTGTGCAGGGATCAGCAGGTCAAATTGGTAGCACTCCTAATTAGGAGAAAGTGCCCAATATTTGATATTGCCATCAGATTGGCTCATGCTGTTAGATACATCAAGGGGTTGGCTCATTGAGCGCCCCTGTGTATTGTAAGATATGTTGGCAGGCAAGGAGGGAAACTTGGTTGCAACACCCCCCTTGCCCCCTGTTTATTGCCAGACACCAGGATTGGATTCTGTGGAAGATCTGGGAAGGTTCACATGAACAACTTTTGTGTGGGGATGGCGCAGCAGGGGCACAAGCAATTGTGGTGGAGCTTTTTGGTGTTTCCTTGGGTGTCTTCAAGTTGATAGGAGTGGTTGTCATAGACTGCAGCTATTTGGAAGAGTCCCAAGTGGTTGGGTTCTAGTTTGGCGGAATTGGGGTTGAGGGCATAGACGTGATCACCTACGGCATATCTAGCCTCAAGGTGTTTTGTTCCTCCGTTAATTTGCTTGTGTTTAATATCACGGGCTTTGGCACGCCATTGTATCAGGGACGGGGTAGTCAACAAGGGGGGTTTCCCAAGAACCTTGGATTGTAACTTCTCTTGTTCTACTCCTGTCAAACTGTCAGGCATTCCAAAGGCCAAGGCGCTAGGGCTGAACCTGGTGCCCCTGTTGACTCTTGCTTGTAAGATAAGTAGAGCAGTGGGCAATTTTTCAGTCCACGTGGTATTGGGATGCTCTTGTGAGAGCTTGGAAATCAGTTGGACCAGTGAGCCATTCAATTGCTCTACGTGTCCATTGGCTTGCAGATGGTAAGGGATTGTGACTATTTTTTGGAGTGCATTATTGGCGCATTACACCTTCATGACATGTCCAACAAGCTCAGTCCCACCATCCAAGATAATATGTTTGGTTTCCCAAAGCAGGCCACAATTTTCTTGCCAATGAAGCAGGTGATGGTGGTGGCAGTATGGTTAGTGGTTGCCCACAATACTGGCCAACAGATGAAGTAGTTAATGGCAATAGTGATGTACTTCTTGCATAGCCTGTCTTTGAAGGGAGGTCCAACAATTTCAAGGGCCCACTTTTTTGAAGGGTTCCATGGCTTTGATGGGCAGGACAGAATTGGGAGGGGCAGGGTTAGATATGTTCTTTTCACACAACACATATGTTTTGAGGAGGTCCCAATGTCTTGGCGCATACGCAGCCACCAAACCTTTTGTTTCATGATCTCAAAGAGGTTGCGTCATCTGATGTGACCCAGGGTGCAGTGATAATGAAGTATGGTGTTGCCTTGTTGTGTGGTGGAAATGTAGGGCTTCTTCTCTCCTGTCTCTTCCTGGCAGCAGATGTTACCAGCATTGGTGATGAATTGACTTTTGTTGTCCTTTAGCTTGGAGATAGTTATCAAATAAAGACCTTTGTAATAGGTTGCTTCAGGACAGAGGTAAAGCATTGGCCAATCTGGATCCAAGCCATTGTCCCCAGTATGGACACTACATAGAGCCTTGAGAGGGTGTCTGCTGTGACAAGTTCCTTCCAATTCTTGGACTTGATGCACAACTGGTAGGGAGATAGGCATTTGACCCAGCCTTCTTGGCAGCGTGTCAAGGGTGACTGTGTGTTGAAGTACTGCAGTGACTTGTGATATGTCAGGACGCGGGGTGAAAAGGTGGCCCCTTCCAGGTAATAGTGCCATTTCTTGACACAGTGCACAATTGCCGCTAATTCTTTATCATGTATGGGGTAACATTGTTCTGAGTCAGTGAGCTTTCTGGATTTGTATGCCACAGGGAGAAAGACGCCCTTGTCAGTTTCCAAATGTAAAACGTCCACTATGGATCTGTCAGAGGCATCAGTTTTGAGTTTTTACTGGCAGTTCCAATTGGGGAACTTCCTTACAGGCACAGTTGTAAGTCTTTGCTTCAAGGTCTCAAAGCTTGATCTCTGTCAGGGGTCCAATGGAAGCACTTTTAGTGTTTAGAAGCTCAGTGAGGGATGCAATTAGTTCCCTGGAATTGGGAATAAACTTGTGCAGGTAGGCAACCATGTCTAAGAAGGTATGTACCTGGCCCACATTGGTGGGAGACGGCATGCTGGTAATTGCCTTGATTTTGGAAGGGTTGGGCTTTGTCCCTTGGTCAGAGATGATGTGACCAAAGAACAGAAGCTCTGACTTAAGGAGTTTGTATTTGGAAGGCTTATCCTTTAACTTGTTTTTCCAAAGGATTTAGAGGACAACACAGAGGTGTTGGAGATGCATGGTTTGATCTTGACTGAAGACAATAATGTTGTCAAGGTACACAACAACACATTTCCCAATCAATTCCTCAAATGCTTTGTTCATCAACATGGCAAAGGTGGAAGGAGTGTTGGTCATTCCAAAGTTCATGACCCAGCACTCAAACTCCTATAGCATTTGCAGAAGGCAGTTTTTGCCTTGTACCCTGGTGAAATGCAGACCTGGTTGTACCTTGCAGTGAGATCAATCTTACTGAAGACCTTCACACCTACAAGTGTGTCAAACAGGCTGTCAATTAGTGTTAAGGGGAATTTTTTTGACAGTCATCTTTTTTAGGGTGCAGTAGTTGGTTACCAATCAGAGGGACCCATTTTTCTTATCTACAAAAATACTGCACCCTGTATGGAGAGAGGGATGGGTGAATGAAGCCCTTATCAAGCGCGTCCACAAGGTGCTGGCAGAGGGTTTCATCTTCCTTTGGTGTGAGACATAAAAGGGGACATACCTTGGGCAGGAACTCTTGCATTTGAACAGCATGCTGTATTTATTGGGGAGGAGGCAACTAGTATAGTGTTTCACTGAAAACATCCTTATACTCCTTGAGGAGCATGGCAAGTCCTGGTGAAGGTGGAGTGGTCAAGGGGGGAGCTGCAGGTGGTTCAGCACAAATAAATTCAACTGAGCATTGATTAAAGTCTAGTTTCTCCCCTGAAGTCATATAAAACTGTTTCTTTTATTCTGACAAACACGGCATTGTGAAGCAACTTGCTCATTTTGACAGGATATATCTGGAACTCTATTCCATTTCTATTGAGAAGAATTACATATGTATCCCAGTTAATGTAGGGACAGTTGTGACAAAGCCAGTCAAGGCCAGCAATGACATTGTGGCTGAGCCCTGCCATTATTGGTCCCACAAGCTTAACCTGGATGTTCCCCATTCTCACGAAGAAGGGTAACATCTCATGGGTAATTGCCACTCTGCGGGAATCAGCTACTTGTACTGCCTTGAATCTGCTTGGCACTCAGTCTAATTGTTGAGAGTCAGCAAACGCCTGGTCAACCATAGTGTGGTTGGCCCCGGTATCTACCAATAGTTTGTGGGTGTTCTCACAAAAACAGAAGGGATAGACCAAGTGGGTTACTTTATTTGAAGAGTGGCTTAATTAGAGAACAGGGTTGTCACTGTGGACCTGGAATACATTGATAGTCTCAACTTCATGCATGTTGTAATCACAGGGGCTCTTTGCAACGGAGGGAATGAGAGTGAGGGTCAAGTGGTGTTGTAGAACCTCTTGTTGCTACAACCCCCAGTATTTTCCCTAGTCCTCAATTTGCAATAGCTGGAGTTCCCCCTTGCAGGGACAATTACCTCCATTTTCCTGTTAGTGGGACTGGCAGTGGCCTAATTGGCTGTGGGCACTGCCTGGTGCGGGACGAGGTTGGGGTGGTGCACCATTGGATCTGCAGAATCCCTTTGAAGTTTGATTATTGGCCTCCATAATGGCATTGTAGCAGTTGTTGATGGAGGCGCAGCAACCTATGTGAGCCCACTTGCAGATATAGGGTTTGAGCCCATTAACAATTAAGGTGAGGGGCATGGCGTTTCTATCAGTCACAGCTTCTGGGGTGGCAGTGAGAGCTTTTTGCCAGGTGGCAAGGTATTAAGGGACAGACCCAGTCTGTTTGATGGCCAGGAGGGGAGTCCCCACCATAATGGGTGAAAAGGTTTCACTGTAGCGGGACTTTGCAGCGTCCCTGAACAACGCCCAAGTGACATCTATTTCTTGGCTTGACCAGTTGGTAAACCACACTGCAGCAGGCCCCGTAAGGCACTCAGACGTGGTAGCAACCCACATGGGCTCAGGTACTTGTCAGATACAGAGGCGGGTTTTGTTAGAGCGAAGCCAACTGAAAATGTCAGCCCCTTCAACACCACCTGCAAAAGACTCAAGCTGGAGGTTGAGAATGCACTGAGAAAGATCTGACTGGGGCAGGGTGACACTGGCGTTGCGCTGCCCAAGGCAGAGTCAATTTACACGCTTGTAAGAACTAGCTGGTCTTGGTAAATAACGTACCTATTAGGGATTTCCCCCTTGGGGATTGGCAGGAAGGTCTCTTGATGGGGAGTAGACATACAGCCTGTACTCTGTCCTTTCTTAGGGGGAATTTTTCTTTTAGGTAGGTTGTAAACCTACTTCTGCTACCACTGTTGCAACTGAACCAATTAGAGTTCAGTATTTGATTGGGGAAGAAAACAGTCCCATAGAAAGGACAAGAATGAATATAATAAGGTATTTTTTATTGTAGAATATCATAGTTTTTTATACCATATGAGGAAAGCCACAAGGGGGTACCATGGTGGCGTGTTGCATGTAAGGTTTGAAGACAAGGAGTAACTTGTACGGGGACCAGCAAGTCAAATTGGCAGCGCTCCTAATTAGGAGAAAGTGCCCGCAATTTATATTTCCATCATATTGGTTTATGTTGTTAGATACATCAAGGGGCAACTCATTGAGAGCCCCCTGTGTATTGTAAGATACGTTGGTAGGCAAGTATGGAAACTCAGTTACAACACAGGGATAAAGGAGAAGAAGCCTAGGATAAAAATCAGGAGCCCAAAAAAGGAGCAGGAGTCCAAGACTAAGATGCATGGGCCCAAGACCAAGTACAAGGAGTCCAAGAGATTGTTGGAGGACTCCAAGTATTGGCACAAGCCAATTGTTTTCTATACCCCTGGGCCATATACCAGAAGGTTTCTAAGGGGATCTTCCTTCTGAAAGCAAATAAAAGCCCATTTTGACCCCTGTTCATATTTATAAGTAGTACAGTGAGTCCCCATGAGTAAATTGCACAACATTTTCTACCCTAGCCAAGGGGAGGAAGACACCTACTGCCAAAGCTGTTGAAGGTTTTCCACTAGTAAAACTTCCCAGGAGGAATGAAAAAGATTAACTAGACACCTTGAAATGGCAGATAGGGGGAGAAAATTTATTGGGAATGAATTTACAAGGCTCTTAAAGAATTGGTACAGGCCCACAGAGGGTCTAGCCCCAGCCTAAGTATAATTAAATAGAGGGGATGTCTACCTATTAATAGTGAAAGTATTGCAAGAGTTTTCTGTAATGCAAGCAAAGTATAAACTTCAAGCTAGCCACATAAATCTACTAGGGAATGTCAACTTCTACCAGCTGGTCCCTGACTTTGACCCAGGACACAAAATGTGTACTGATAATCAGGAACCCCACATTCAGGTTAGACACTAATTTTTTGCAGATTAAGAACATGGTTTTAGCTGATAAACACCACATTGCTGTGACCTGGGAAACTGCCCCCTTTTTCATCACACTGGAGAACCACACTCAACCATCCAAGGAACTGTCATTGATTTTCCAAGATTGAATGCAGTACCTGGCTTGGACTGGTTGAGGAAGAACAAACCTCACGTGGACTGGGTCATATCAATGTTAACCATCAAACAAGAAGGAGTCTACCATCAAATTTACCCTGATACAGTTGACCAACTTCTTTGGGACCATGTGTTTGTACTCATTACAGAGACCCAAGAGTAGAAATATAACCTCAAGGCTATTGATTGGGACTCCTGTCAGTATGAGGTCATACACTTCAAGGACCACCAAGACACTGCTACCTCCCAGGATTGGGAAAGTGTAGTGCAACACCTGGAGATTTTTGAAGAGGCACTGCCAGGGATATCTCCCGAGAAACACATAAGCACTCAATATAACTCAAGGGAGCAGTACCAAAGGCCAACCCATATACTGACTCATCCCCAAAGAGGATGACACACTCTGTGCTTAACTTAAGGAGGCTTTGGAGAAGGGACTTATCTACCTTCTCAATTATCTTGTGAGTCTGCTGTGATCTTTGTGGCAAAGAAGGTCAGGTCCCTCAGGTTAGTTACTGGCTACCAAGAGTTGAAAAAAGTCACTATTAAGAATTAATATCCTCTACTGTGTATTGATGATTTTTTAAAGCCTTGGGCAGAGCAACTGTATTCACAAAGATTAATCTAACAGCTGAATACAACCAAATTTTTATCAAGAAAGAAGACATTGCCAAGACCGCCTTCCAAATCAAGTACAGCTCATACAAGTGTGTTGTACTTAACTTTAGAATGACAAACATAACTTTAAACTTTTTCTGCAACCAAGTTTCCCTCCTTGCCTGCCAACATATCTTACAATACACAGGGGTGCTCAATGAGCCAACCCCTTGATGTATCTAACAGCATGAGCCAATATGATGGCAATATCAAATTGCAGGCACTTTCTCCTAATTAGGAGCGCTGCCAATTTGACTTGCTGGTCCCTGTACAATTTATTCCTTGGCTTCAAACCTTACATGTAACACGCCATCATGGCACCCCATTGTGGCTTTCCCCATATGGTGTATTAACTATGATATTCTATAATGAAATAAATCTTATTCTATTTATCTGTGTCCTTTCTATTGGATTGTTATCTTCCCCAATCAAATACTGAACTCTAATTGGTTTAGTTGCAACATTAGTAGCAGAAGTAGGTTTAAGACCTACCTAAAAGAAAAATTCCCCACAAAAGAACAGAGTACAGGCCATATGGCTACTACCTATCAAGAAACTTTCCTTCCAGTCCCCAAGGGGGAATTCCCCAAAGGGTACATTATCTACAAGTACCTGTTGGTACTTACAAGCTTTTACAATTGCCTCCTCCTGGGGCAGCTCAACACAAGTGTTACACTGCCTCAATTGGATCTCTCCCAACACATGTTAAATCTCCAGCTTGAGACTTTCACAGGTGGTGTAGAGGGAGCTGACATTGTTAGCTGGCTCCATTCTACCAAAACTTGCCTTTGTATCTGCTAAGTGCCTGAACCCATGTGGGTTGCCACCACATCTGAGCGCCTTAAAGGGCCTGCTGCAGTGTGGTTTAGCAACTGTTCAAGCCAAGAGAAGGAAGTCACATGGGCAAAATTCAGGGACACCGCCAAATACCGCTATAGTGAAACCTTTTCACCCATTATAGTGGGAACTCCTCTCCTAGCCATCAAATAAACAGGATCCGTCCCCAAGTATCTTGCAGCTTGGCAGCAAGCCCTTGCTGCCGCCCCAGAGCTGTCACCAATGGGGATGCCATGCTGCTCACTCTAATAGTCAATGGGCTCAAACCCCATATCTGCAAGTGGGTTCCCATGGGCCGTTGTAACTCCATTGACAACTGCTAGAAGGCCATTGTGGAGGCCAACAATCAAACTTCAAAGGGGTTCTGCAGATCCAACAATGCACCCCCTCAGTCTTGTCCCGCACCTGGCAGTGCCCACAATCAGGTGGGCCGCTGCCAGTCCCACCAGCAGGAGACTGGGGCTAAGCACTCCTGCAAGGGGGAGCTCCAGTTAGCTTTAATTGAGGACCCAGGAAAAGCCTGGGGGCTGTAGATACAAGAGGTTCTGCAACCCCACCTGATTCCCACTCTCAATCTATCCTTGCAAAAAACCCTGTGGTTAAAATGTGCACAATGTTGAGACCCTTAACGTATTCCAGGTCCATAGTGACAACCCTGTCCTCCAAGCAAGCCATTCTTCCAATAAAATCACCCGCTTGGCCTACCCCTTTTTTCCATGGGAACACCCACAAACTTTTGGTAGACACTTGGTTTAATCACACCATGATCAAACAGGAATTTTAAGATTCTCAGCAACTGGATCAAGTGCCTAGTTGATTCAAAGCAGTATAAGTAGCTGACTCACACAGAGTGACAATCACCCATGAGATGTTACCCTTCTCTGTGAGAATGGGAAACATCCAGGTAAAGCTCTCTGGGCCAATCATGGCAGGACTCAGCCACAATGTCATTGCTGGTCTCAACTGGCTCTGGCACAACCGCCCTTATATTGACTGGAATACATATGTGATTACCCTCAACAGAAATGGAGTGGGGTTTCAGATCTATCTTGTTGAACTGAGCAAGTTACTCCATGATACATTATTTTTCAGACTCACAGAAATGGGTACGTTCAACTTCAAGGGGAAGCTTGACTTTAATCAATGCTCAGTTGAGGTCATCTGCTTAGAACCACCTGCAGCCCCTCCCTTGAACATCACACCCCCACCAGCACTTGCAGCTCTCCTCAAGGAGTACAAGGACATCTTCAGTGAAACACTAGAATAGTTGCCTCCTCCCCAATAAATACAGCATGCTATACCAAATGCAAGAGTTCCTGCCCAAGGTATGTCCCCTTTTATGTATAACACCCAAGGAAGATAATACTCTCTGTCAACACCTTGTGGACTTGATTGATAAGGGCTTCATTCACCCATTCCTCTCTCCATATGGGGCACAGTCTTCTTTGTAGCTAAGAAAAACGGGTCCCTCTGATTGGTAACCAACTACTGCACCCTAAAAAAGATGACCGTCAAAATAAATTCCCCTTACCGCTAATTGACAACCTGTTTGACACACTTGCGGGTGTGAAGGTCTTCAGTAAGATTGATCTCACTGCAGGGTACAACCAGGTCTGCATTGCACCAGGGAACAAGGCAAAAACTGCCTTCTGCAAATGCTATGGGAGCTTGAGTGCTGGGTCATGAACTTTGGAATGATCAACACTCCTTCCACCTTTGCCATGTTGATGAACAAGGCATTTGAGGAATTGATTGGGAAATGTGTTGTTGTGTACCTTGACAACATTATTGTCTTCAGTTAAGATCAAACCACACATCTCCAACACATTTGTGCTGTCTTCAACACTCTTTGTAAAAACCAGCTGAAGGCCAGGCCTTCCAAATGTGAATTACTCAGGTCAGATTTCTTGTTCCTTGGGCACACCATATATGCCCAAGGAATAAAGACCAACCCTGCCAAAATTAAGGCAATCACAAGTATGCCACCTCCCACTAATGTGGGCCAGGTGTGTAAATTCTTAGGCATTGTTGCCTTAGTGTACAAGTTTATTCCCAATTTCAGGGAACTAATTACACCTCTCACCAAGCTCCTGAGCACTAAACAGTGCTTCCATTGGATCCCTGCCAGATATCAAGGTTTGAGACCTTGAAGCAAAGAATACAACTGCGCCTTTTATTGAAATTCCCCAATCAGAACTGCCAATAAAAACTCAAGACTGATGCCTCTGACAGAGCCATAGGGAGCGTGTTACAGGTGGACTCTGACAAGGGTGTCTTCCTCCCCGTGGCATATGAATCCAGGAAGCTTACCAATTCTGAGCAACAATACCCCATATATGACAAAGAGCTAGCGGTAATCATGTAATGCATTGAGAAATGGTGCTGCTACTGGAGGGCACCACTTTTCCACCCTGTATCCTAACAGATCACAAATTGCTCCAGTACTTCAACACTCAGTCACACTTAACGCGGCGCCGGGCAGGCTGGGTTGAGAGTTTGTCCCCCTACTAGTTGTGCATCAAATAAAAGCCTGGGAAGGAACTTGTCATAGCTGACACCCTTTCCAGACTATAAGTAGCATCCATCACAGGAGACATCAACTTAGACCCAGACTGGTCCATGCTTTCTCTACATCCTGAAGCTACCTGTTACAAAGGACTCAATTATGTGACTATTTCTAAGCTAAAGGCCAATATAAGCCAGTTCATCACTGATGCTGGTAACTTCTGCTGCCAGGAAGAGACAGGTGAGAAGACGCCTTATTTCCCCATCACACATCAAGGGGATACCATACTACACTACCAGCGCACCTTGGGTCATATTAGAGGATATAAACTCTTTGAAATAATGAAGCTTAAGGTTTGGTGGCTTTGTATGCACCAAGTCATCTTGGACCTCCTCAAAACATGTGTGCTGTGCAAAAGAACATATCTAACCCTGCCCCTCCCAATTCTGTCCTGCCCATCAAAGCCATTGAACCCTTCAAAAAAGTGGGCCCTTGACATTGTTGGACCTCCCTTCAAAGACAGGATAGGCAAGAAGTACATCATTACTGCCATTAACTACTTCATCTGTTGGCCAGTAGTGTGGGCAACCACTAACCATACTGCCACCACCATCACTATCACTTGCTTCATTGGTAAAGAAATTATGGCCTGCTTTGGGTAACCCAAACATCTTATCACAGATGGTAGACCTGAGCTTGTAGGGCACGTCATGAAGGCATACTGTGACAAGAATGCTCTCCAAAGAGTAGTTACAACTCCCTATCATTCCCAAGCCAATGTACGTGTGGAGCGCCTAAATGGTTTGCTGGTCCAACTGATTGCCAAGCTCTCACAGGATCACTCCATTACCGCGTGGACTGAACACCTGTCCACTGCCCTCCTCATCTTACAGGAAAGAATTAACAAAGTCACTGGGTTCAGCCCCAGTGCCTTGGTCTTTGGGACCCCTGACAGGGGTAGAAAAAGGGAAATTACAATACACTGTTCCTGGGAAACCTCCCCTGTTGACTACTCACTCCCTGAGCCAGTGGCATGCCAAAGCCCAAAACACCAAACACAAGCAAATTAAAGGAGGAACAAAACACCTTGAGGCTAGATACGCCGTAGGTGATCACGTCTATGCCCTCAATCTAAATTCTGCCAAACTAGAAATTCAACCACTTGGGACCCTTAAAAATAGCTGCAGTTTATGACAACCACTCCTATCAACTTGAAGACACCCAAGGAAACACCAAAAAGCTCCACCACAGTTGCTTGCGCCCCTGCTGCGCCATCCTCACACAAAAGTTGTTCATGTGGACCTTCCCAGATCTTCCACAGACTCTAATCCTGGTTTCTGACAATAAGCAGGGGGCAAGGGGGTGTTGCAATCAAGTTTCCCTTATTGCCTTCCAATGTATCTTACAATACACAGGGGGTGCTCAATGAGTCACCCTTGACGTATCTAACGGCATGAACCAATCTGATGGCAATATTGAATGATGTGTACTTCATCCTAATTAGGAGCGCTGCCAATTCAACTTGCTGATCACCACACAAGTTATTACCTGGCTTCAAACCTTATGTGGAACACGCCAATATGCCACCCCCTGTGGCCTTGTGGCTTTCCCCATATGGTATTTTAGTCACAATATTCTACAATAAAATACATCTGATTCTATTCATTCATGCCCTTTCAATTGGACTGTTTTTGTTGCTAATCAAACACTGAACTCTAATTGGTTCAGTTGCAACACTTTTTTATATTTATAAATGAGGTTTTTGCACCCTGTATTGGCAGGCACATGCTAGTGTATCTGGATGATATAATTGTATATATTCCTTTGGTGGAAAAACACCACAATGACTTAGAGAAAGTATTTGCAGCCCTGGCACAACAAAAATTACTTGTGAAGCCTTCCAAGTGTCAATATTACCAAGAACAGCTCCCCTTCCTTTGACATGTGGTGTCAAAAAGGGCATCAAGCCTGATACCCAAAAAATAAAGACCATATGTAAGATGTGCCTCCCAAGGACAAGAGTGAGCCTTTTACCTTTCTTGGGATGATAACATATGTATGAAACTTCATTTTGGACTGCAACATCCTTACCACATCATTTTCTGCCATCACAGGTGCCAAATAAAATTTTTTATAGACCCAACAAGACCTTTGTTTACATTGCTTGAAAGACAAACTGACATCTGTCCCCATCTTGCAATACCTAAGAAGGGATAGTGACTACCAAATGGAGTTGGACGCCTCAGACACCTCTATTGGGGGTGTACTATGCATAAAAACAGACACATGAAACTACCTGTCAGTGGCTTATGAGTTGCGTAAGCTTACAGATGGTAAGTGCTGGTACCCAATCCAAAACAAGGAGCTGCTGAAAAGTGTTTCTTATTTATTTAAGTGGCGTTGTTACCTGATGAGACAAGAAGAATTCACTGCCCTAATCAACCATAAGTCCCTCATATATTTCAAGACCCATGCCAACTTTTCCAGACACCAAGCTCAATGGATGGTGTTTATAGAGCAATTTTTCATGAACAACCAATATAAACCTGGACCAGAGCTGGTCATGGCAGACATCCTCTTGCACTTATATGTGAAGGCGTCCAGAGGCAAAAAAGACCTTGACCCAGACTGGCCCTTCCTGGTACTTCAAACAAAATATTAATGTTTACCTCTGGGCACCATAGAAATCACCAGAGATATGGTTGTCAAGAATAAACACTTATTCACAGACGTTCACAGAACGTTGCACCACAAAATGACAGATGGGGTAACTATTCCTTACATCCCCACACACCAGAGAGGTGACAGCATCTTGCGTTACCACAAAGACCTAGGGCATACAAAAAGTTGAAACCTCTATGATTTCTTAAAAAAAAGGCCTGGTGGCCAACTCTGTATAGGGATGTGCAGGAAGTCCTTGAAAAATGCAAAGTATGTGTGAAGTTTTCAAAAAGTGACACTTTCCCAAAGTCAGTATTACCAATCCAAACTCAATTATCCTTTATAATTTGGGCCCTTGAAATTGTAGGCCCCATTCCAGGGAAACATAACAACAAGAAATAAATCATTACTACCATTGATTTTGCTGCCCGCTGGCCCAAGCTTTTAAGGCACACACTGGCAATGACGTACACCAATTTATTGGCAGAGAAATCATCAGTATGTTTGGAAAACCAGAGCTGCTGATCACCAACAGAGGCAAGGAGTTGACATCAGAAGATACCAACGTTTACCTCATCAAGAATGGAGTTAAACACATAGTGACTACACTATGCCATCCTAAGACTAATGGTAGGGTAGAGCAGCTAAACAGGAGTCTTGTACAGGCCCTCACCAAGCTCACTGCTGGGAGACCTGATAAGTTGCACAAATATTTGGCGACTGAACTTCTTGGGTGTTTCACGCAGGTACACAGATCCACTGGAAAGAGCCCCTTGAACTTGTTTACAGAACACAGATAAACATTTTCAAGCACTGACTGGGCCCTAGTTGAAAATACCCTACAAGATACCATCATGTTTCAATCCCCTAATACTCCATGCCGGCAGTGACCAAAAGGAAAGGGAAAAGAAACACCAAGATATTTTTGTCCTCATCTAAGAAAGGCACAAAGTTAGCAACAAAGTATGGGTGATGAAAACAGACAAAAGCAAGCTGCAGCCTGAGAAGATGGGCCCCACTATTGTATTGAAGGTGAATAACAACAACACTTACCTAGTACAAGGACTGGTCAAGCGTAAACAGAATAAGGTTCTACACTATGACTGGCTACAACCCTGAAAGGTCCTCCAGAAACAGTTCAAGGCAGTCCTCCCCGCAACTGAGCAACAGTTGGTGCAGTACAGCGCCCACGCTCCTGACAACCTCCCAGCAGAACTCCCATCAGAGGAGGCTAAATCTCAGCTGGGGGTGTCAAAACAACAGGGTCGACCCCACTGGAAAGGTTCCAACCAAGCAGGTTTGTGACCTGAAAACTAACTTCCCAGTGACCTGTAGCCAAATGCAGAAGTCAACTCAAATTCCAAGAAACAGAAAAATAAGCAAATGATAATCTCATACAGTGGATGTCTCAATTTAGTGCTTGACTTGTTATCAGTATTAAATCAACACCTAACCATTCAACCAAGTGATAAACACAATCATGTTCCTGATATCCAAAATCCATAACAACTATATAATAGTTATCTATCAATAAAGAGTATTATCTGGGTTTCAATTATTTTTCCTTGTAACTCTGCTAAAACAGCACAGTTACAACAGTTGGGAATCAGACTTATGACTTAAAGCATAAGGATAACCACAAAGAAGCTCAAATTATTGGCCAGCATGCTCAGGCTTTATAAAGGCCAGAGCAACAAACTTTTAAATCAAAAATTTACATTTATCAGTTTTATTCTATTATGTGAGAGTTCTGAGAAGGGTCTTGCCTTTAAGGCGTTTATTAGTGGCCTGCCAACAACAAAAGAAGCAACCTTGTACCTTATCACTGAAAGGTTTTAAAAAGGCATTGTACTGGGCTGTATCATAGTTCATAATATTAATCTTGGGGACAAGGGCTTTTTCAGATTCCTTTTTTAGTAACCAGAGTAATCTCATATTTATCAGCATCATCAGAATTGACTCTTGTTGATAAACCAGGATACTTGCAAGCCTCAGTGGGAATAGCTAAGGCTCCTCCTATATAATCTTAAATAATCTTAGGTATCCCTCTTCTGAGGCTTCATGAAAAAATAGGCAAATGTGAGGGCTTTATTATCAAGCTAAGAATGCACCACTCACAGCTGGTAGAATAACTTGGGTCATGTTGAAAATTTCCAATCATAGAGTCAAGTCTCAGTGGAGCACAGTTGCTACAGATTTTTATAGGTGACATACCATACTTCTGTATTTTGCATCAGGATCATTATTTTTGAAGAAAATCTGTTCATTCTCATGATCTATCTGCTACTCTGGAATAATGGCCAGGTCTTTTGGTTGGGACACTTTTTTCAATTAGGTTTATTTCTCAGCTCCTATCACAGATATAATTAACACACTGTTCACAATCAGAGACAATTTTAATACTTTCTTTGCTCAGGTTTTTGGTGGCCTTTACTGCCAGATGATTGGCCTTTATTTAATTTGATACTGGGTTTATTTTAAGTATATATCAATTGAGATTTATTTTCTATCAAAGTTTTGGGGGACACAAAGGCATGCTACCTCTTTTCCAATGTAGCTTGATCCCAACCATAGGTATTTAGGTGTGCAAGGCAGCTTCTGTATTCACACGTAAAAAGCTTTCTCTTGCTTTCTTGCTTTTAATTATTGCAGTTAAACACATAGTCATACCTGGCCATGCTTGGACTGCCTTTGACTGACATCACTGGAAAATATTTGGGAAATCTCTTTGGGATCTTGAAGAAGCTGTTGACATTGCTAATACTATGGGCCTTTAATTCATTCCATGGCCCAAGAGAGGCGTACTGAAAACCAGAAAAGTACTCATGTACTTCATTGTCTTTATGCTTATCAGGGGAGCACTCAGGGGAGTGCTTGTAACTTGCATTTTTTAATGAGATCTTCATATCTCTCAGACTCATACCAGCTATGAGAGATGATATCATCATCAGAGTCCTTCTCAGAAGCTGAAGGTATAGGCTCTCTTTTTTTCATATATTTAGACTGTCTATAAACACTTTATTTGTAGAAGAACAGGCCTTAGCCTTAACAATGTCCTTGAAATTCTTCTTATTGGGCTGGGTTTCTTTCATTTTTCTATAATTTACCCACAGTTTCTTCTTCAGCTCCTTTACTTTATAGAATAAATCAAAGTTGGAACTGAAAAATATAAAAAGTTATGAAGGTTTATAAAAAACATTCAAAAGAACTTCAAATTATGTATAATATGTAGTATTGAGTTTTTTATTAAGAAAAAAGGGAAAAATTACATTTAAATGTTTAGTGTTAAAATTCTAAGTATTAACACAGAGAAATATATATATCTAGACAGCCAGCCTAAAATATTGTGTTAATTCTGACTGTTGAATTGTAGACAGTAAGCATTAAAGATGTGAATCACTATGTAAAAAACATATAAATCTTAATTAAATAAAATATTAGTTTTAAAAATTAATCTGTTTATAGAATGTTTTGATTTCTGGATATAATAATGTTATAGTCATATAACTTTTAAATGCTAATTGCTACATATTATTAATAGTTGTTTTATTATAATGAAATTTTTGGGGTTCTAAGAATACCAGTCTTTAAGCTGAAAATGTTAATCTGTGTCTTTTCTTATTAAACCAGTGAAGATTGAACTTTGTTGTTGTTGGCCTTCTTTTATAGTGGAGCCACTATTAAATATTTCTTAAACTATGTTGGTGTGTTTGATTAACTTATTTTCCTTGTCCTGATTTTGCTTTTATCTCAATTTCTCATTGTGTGAGCATTAAAAGACACTATAAAAATCTTAGTTTTAACATATATAATCTAGCTTAATTCAATATTTAGGGGCTAACTGAAACTTGTATAATGGTTTCAAAGCTATAATAAACCACTAATCTAATATAAGATAAAGCTTTAAATTCTTATCCACTATATTTTGGTAGGACACTCTATTTCAAAAACGGCATTTTGAAAAACGCCATCTCAAAATACACCATCTCAATTTTTAGCTATCTTGATTTTAATGTAAAAACACCATTTTGATTCACAGCATTTTGACTAAGAAAAAAACGGTTTTAAAATTTTAGATTTTTTGAACTCCAAAAATTACCCAAAAAATTCCCAAAAAATAAAATTCAAAAAACATTTATAGGCTTAAAAAAGCCTCAGAATTTCAAATCTGCAATAAAAAATGGGTTAATTAGTAGCAACATAGTTGCGTAAAGCCCAAAAGTTAAAATATACCCAAAAACAACTATTTTCATCTACTATAACTTTGATCCATACTTTAAAATAAGCATAGAATTGTACCAAATACCAAAAAAGTCAAGGAATGGTAAAATCAAAGGAAATAAGAGAGAAGATAAAGAATAGTTTATTGAGGAAGGATCATACATTGGTTGAAAGAGCAACTGAGATAGCTTGGAGATGCTCAAGCTTTCTATCCTTAGGATAGTAGACAAGAACCATCTTGCTTATTTCTGTATATTTCTTTACAGCCTTAGCTGCTTAGGGGGATCACCCTTGGTCTTCATACTAGTCTTAAAGAGGCAGGCAGAGATGGCCTGATGGTTTTTTAAATAGACCATGATTTTGTTGAATTTGGGCTTATGAGCCCTGACCCTTGTAGCAAACTGGCTATGCCACCCTTCAAGGGAAGATGTGGTCTTGATGAGGCTGTCTTTGACCTGCTCAAAGCAGTTCCAGGTGATTGAGTCACCGCCCTTTCTAATGTGGTGTGCTCCAAAAAAGATACCAACCCATTGAGTTTCAAAATACTCTATGAATGGAGCAAAGGCTGCCTGGTTGGCAATAATGTAAGGATGACAGAGGAGGGCATCATAAAAGGCATTGGTCTCCTCCTTTTGCACAAGGGCAAGGGCAGCAAAGCAATTAAAAACGTCCTTTGCTTCTTTGGTGCCTTCAGTGTAGACCAGCTCATGAAGTTCAGAGCACTTTTGGAGGCGGCAGCAGAGTGCCTGCCAGAAGTGGAAGTAGCATCCCTGAGGTGAGCTCTTGAAGACTTGAACAAAGGCATTTGCCTGAGCCTGTTCAAAATCCACTACCAGATATTAATGGTAGGGAAGGCTTTCTGGCTTTTTCTTGATTGGGGTGGGAGTGTCTTCTTCTTGGGAGATGGATTTCTTCTTGCGCCCTCTAGTCTCCTTGGGCTCCTCTTCAATAGTTGGGAGGATTTCATCAAGTTTGGCCTTTAAAATTGTGAGTGCCTGGACATATGTTTCCTGCTTCTTGTTGGGAAGGAAAAAGAAGACAAGGGGAAGAACTAGATTACCAACCTGCCCATGGATAGTCCAAAGCTGGCTGAAGAGCTTTGGGCAGGTTGAGAATGTTCCATCTGAAAGCTAGGTCTTGAATTTCAACAGGTTGCACAGATCCTGTGAGGTGGCAAAGCAAATAATGCCTCAGGTGCATGTTGACCATCATTGTGAAGAAGAAATCTCCCCTCATGGTGAGATAATTTTTGTTCCTCAGTAAGGATCAATTGGTCAATGGACATAGCACTGACGCCTTCAGTGCTCAGAGCATATCTCTGGTCAGTGAGATATCTCTGTAGTTTTGAGGCGCCACCAACAGTTGCAAGTTGGGTATCATTTAAATTAAGGAGGGCATCATTGACAATCTCAGTTGCGGTTTGATCCTTGGTGGTTGGGATCACCTGGCAAAGAAACCAAAAGATAAGTTGATAAAGGGGGTCAAAAGGCTCAGCGCAGTCATGGTTGACAGCTAGGGCTTTAAATCTAGTGAACCCATAAGTAGTTAGTCTAGCTTAGCAGTCAATGTTATCACATTTAAAGTCATGTTGACAAATGGCTTTTTTCTCATCATTACAGCTGAAGCTGTAGCCCTTGTAGACAAAGCCGGCACCCTCTTTCTTTGTAATGATGGGATAGCTGGCTGGATAAGTGGCAGGCACAGCAAAGGTACCATTTTGATTGCATATATTATGGATAATATTAAGATCCCAGAGCTCAATTTGGTCATCTGCAGGAGCACCAGGCTCAGACTCCTGCTCTTCTTCCTCCCTAGGCTCTGATGTGAGATCAGGGTGGCAATTGAAGTTGAATAACTTCTCTTGGGGTCTGAGGTGGAGTACACAAATGGAGAGTGGGGAGGGGTAGAACTGTCTCCCTCTGGATCAGGTGATGGAGTTGGGGTCTTGGGGGGAGCCTTGGCCTTAGAGGGCTGCTTCTTTGGGGTAGTTGTGGGGTTCCTGTCCACCAGTCCCCAAGTGTGTCCTGGATTGTAGCCAGGGACCATCTGGAAGGGGTTGTCATTCTCTAGTAAGGGGAATTGTATCTCAGAAATATGTATAGGGGTCAAAATGGGCTTTTATTCACTCTCAGAAGGAAGATCCCCTTAGAAACCTTCTGTTATATGGCCCAGGGGGTCAAGGAAACAATACAGGTTTGCCAATACTTGAAGTCCTCCAACAATATCTTGAGCTCCTTGTACTTGGTCTTGGACTTCTGCACCTTAGTCTTGGACGTCTGTTCCTTAGACTTGGACTCCTGCTCCTTAAACTTGGACTCTGGCACCTTAAACTTAGACTCTATCTCCTTGGATTCAGACTTCTGCGCCGCGCTTAGGATCCAGCTCCTTATTCTTGGGCTCCTGCTCTGTTATCTTGGGCTTTAGCTCTAACCAAGCTCCTGCTGGTGATCAAAAGGCTTCCAAAACATCTTGGCAAAAACTCAGAAGACCTGGGAAGGACCTCCAAAAGACCTTGAAAAGACATTGAAAAGACATCAAAAAGACCCAGTAACTTTACAGCCAGCCCCCTTCTTATAGTGTCCTTTTCCCAATGGTTCCGCCTTTAAAATGGCTTTCATCATAAGCTTAAACCATTATGGCTCTCTTTTTTCTATAATAGCTTAAGCTTACATACTTATTTTCTCAAAAGCTTAAACTATTAATTCATCCTTTCCTTGCTTATACTTTAAGCTTTTGGCTTCCAACCAATCATTTTCATCAGGAAACCTGCCAGAACTCAACCAATGAATGCAGAGCGCAGAAATAGACCATTTCTTAAGTTCCACCGGGATTCAATTATGAAAATCATTTCCACAGCTCAAACTGCTCAAATTAACAACTCTTCACACACCAAAGCGTTAACTGGTTTATTATTCCAGCACCATATCTTCCTGCATTCAACCTAAACCCATTTAAATAGTAGAATACTATTTAAATTGTTCTTTCTGGACCTCTTCAACGTTTTCTCCATATATTTACAAATATAGTAAAATTGAAGGAAAACGTTCCACTAAAACAACTTTGTATCCTTCTCTCATAGCAACATACCTTTGTCTATCCTAGGAACTTAATAAATAAATATCTTACCCACACTTCTATCCACATTCCTTCTTGATTTTAATACTAAACCAAGGCAAACTATTCTACATCTTCTCACTTTGGCAAATCAATTTGGCAAAATCTTAGCTCATTTCTCCGAACCACCAGTTCTTCACCATCATCTTTGGATCTTTCAGACAGCTCATATTCCAGCTCTTCAGCTTAACCAGCAATCAGTCCATTAATTCATCAGTCCTCTGGCTACTCCTGTACTATGATCAGCTAGTCCTGTATCATAATCTTCTTGCCCCTCAACTTATCCTCAACCAATTCCACAACAAACCCTCACTAGGAACCTTCTTTGTTCCTTCTACACACTAAACCATATTGGTTCATTCCATTCAATATGAATTAACAGTCCATCAACTAGCCTTCACTGTGACCAAACAGTCCCTCTTGCTAGTTTTCTCTGTCAATTCCATGAACCACCTTGGTTCTTTATCTCAGCCCCCATTACCAGAACTCGTAGACCCAGGCATGAGTCTACATTGAACTAGTGTTTGACTGGGCCCTTGCAAGTGGCAATCCACTTAGGCCATTCAACCATATATCAATGTCTATGTGTTGTCTTTTCTCACCCAGGTGATTAATTCTGAGCTTTCAGTTGCAGAGTAATCAGCTCTACTTTCCAGAGGCCTGATCACACCAAGTTCTGCAGCTTGCTTCCTCAAGCAAGCCGCCTTGGTGACACCTTGGAGCAAATCTACACCCTCCAATTCTCACTTTGGGTTTCCCCAAAGCTCCCATAGGGGCATAAATGAGGACACCCTACCAGTCTGTTAGGTAGGGTGCTTGCTCACAGACCTCCTGTAAGCGTATTAGGGTACATAGAGCCCTCAGAGCTCTTCCCCTCCCTGGCAGCCCCTGTTACCCGCCAGGGGGACCAAAACCTACCCCCCCCCCAGACAGAAAAAGTTCCCTGCTTGCTATTTCAGTCTTCACCCTTTTGCATTCACAGTTTCCTGCAGGGTGAAGCACTATATCCTCAAAGCATCCAATATCTTCTGCTGGGTGGAGGCAACATCTGCCTCTGGTAGTCCTTTGTTACCTACCAGCCTGGCCTTACTTACCCTAGTAGACCATGTTACCTACTAGGCTCACCCTACTTACCCCTAGTAGTCCTATGTTACTACTAGGCTCACCTTCAACAAACAACCAAACCTCTGCTTGGCCAACATTAGCCCCGCCTGAAAGCCACCAAACATGTGGATCACCACATAGCTCCTCCCCAAGATAGCCTCTATCTTCACAAAATAAACCAGGCGTAGGGCATTTTGGCCAACCAACTGCTTTCAGAACCATGGGCAAACTCTCTCTGGTTCTTGACCCAACACGGTCAATCTCTTTCAACCAAACATATGGTCCTGGCAATACACCACTTGTTCAAGAGGGACCAATCCACCTCTACAACCAAAGCCTCATGGTCTCTATCATCCTCATGCTTGTACTACATCCGAACTCTAACTCATCAGGGGCTCATTCTTCACTGCATCATGCATTCTTCTTGGGCCAGGGCACCTACTGCTCCTGCTGCAACCCCTTCTTTGATGTTCAACCAGTGGCTTCCTCACACCTGCTTAGCCACCAGGTCCACTGCTACCAAGGCAAAGCTTTCCAACCACAGTCAATTACTCTTTGGCTTTCATCCAAGGCCACTTTCTTAAACAGATATGATGTCCTCACTGGCCACAATGGGTACCTCTGGACCCTTGTGAAGTACCTTGCACACTGAAGGCATTCCTTCAACATCTTCTCCACATTCTGGTGCAACATGGGCCAGTAGCTTTTAATTCTGACTGATATCATCAACTTCTGGAACCTGAAGTGTCCTCCAAACCAAAATGGATATTCTGGACAACCTGATCCTGGTACTTTGGCCTGATGTACATTCTCTTCCGGCGCACTGCCTCAGCCTGTCCTTCAACCTTTTGGGTGTATTCATCTTAGACACCCACTATTGCTCTGGACAACAAGTCTGCCACCACGTTACCTTTCCCTTGTTGGTACACAATATTGTAACCATTGGAGGCTAGCTTCTCCGTGTAACTCAACAGACAACCCATAAAGTTTGCCTTGGTCCTTAATGCTTTCAGCGGCGCATGGTTGGTAACAATCACAAAAGGCAACCCCATCACATATGACTTGAACTTGTCAACAGCCCAAATCATGGCCTTGACTCAGCGTCCCACAAAATCCTCAAAGCATAAGCAAAAGGCCAGGCCTGAACCCCTTTCTTCTGGGTCAACAAGGCCCCTCAAACCAAATCTACTGGTGTTGGGCTCTATAGCTAACAGTAGATCCCATCTCAGCAACCTCAGCACTGGAGCTTCCATCAACCTTTGCTTTAACAGCTCAAACATTTCCTGCTGGGCTCCTCCCCAGAAAGATGGAGTCCATTTCCTGCCCAGCAACCACAGTAATTCTACCCATCTTGGGGTCTCCTCTGATCCTTCAAATGATTCTTCCTAGGGCATAGAGTCCTTCTCTATCTCAGTCACATATTAACACCAACCTCCTGATCCTTTAGGCCTAGGGACCTCCCCTACAACATTAATCATAGGCCTCTTGGTCACATGCTAACACTGACTTCCTGATTCTTAAGGCCTAGGGACCTTCCCTACTACCTTGATCATAGGCCTCTCAGTCACATGCTAACACCAACCTCCTGATCCTTAAGGCCTAGAGACCTTCCCTACACGCGCCCTGATCATAGGCCTCTTGGTCATACTTCCAGAGATAGAGACCTTCCCTACATTAATCACATACTGACACCAACTTCCTGATCCTATAGGCCCAGGGACCTCCCCTGCACGTGCCTTAATCATAAGCCTCTTGGTCAGATCTTCAGAGACAGGGACCTCCCCTGCCTCTACTTCATCCATGCATCTTCTCACTACTTAATGCCTACAGCCTTGAGCTTCAGAGTCTAATGCTCTACCAATTGAGCTAGCTGGGCTACACTCAAGGATCTCCTGGTCTGGCTCCTCCCCAGAGGGTTCCCACTTCCAGCCATAAAGTACATCTGGGATAAAGCCCAGAAAACTTCAGGCCTAACTGTCTTTTGCAAAAGCCTGCCAGTTCATCCACTGTTCTTGCTTCAAATTTCATTCTTTCAAAAACCATTCTGAAGACCAAAATACAATCCTCTTCTGAGTGCCATCTTATCCATACTCCTTTATACACCTCCCATGATACTAGAGAAAGACCCCCGCATTGGGCTCTTGTGGGGTTCCTGTCCACCTGTCCCCAAGTGTGTCCTGGATTGTAGCCAGGGACCGGCTGGAAGGGGTTGTCATTCTCTAGTAAGGGGAAATGTATCTCAGAATATGTATAGGGGTTGAAATGGGCTTTTACTCACTCTCAGAAGTAAGATCCCCTTAGAAACCTTCTGGTATATGGCCCGGGGGGTCAAGGAAACAATATGAATTTGCCAATACTTGGAGTCCTCCAACAATATCTTGAGCTCCTTGTACTTGTTCTTGGACTTCTGCACCTTAGTCTTGGACGTCTGTTCCTTAGACTTGGACTCCTGCTCCTTAAACTTGGACTCTGGCACCTTAAACTTAGACTCTATCTCCTTGGATTCAGACTTCTGTGTCGCGCTTAGGATCCAGATCCTTATTCTTGGGCTCCTGCTCCATTATCTTGGGCTTTAGCTCTAACCAAGCTGCTGTTGGTGATCAAACAGCTTCCAAAACATCTTGGCAGAAACTCAGAAGACCTGGGAAAAACCTCCAAAAGCCTTCCAAAAGACCTTGAAAAGACATTGAAAAGACATCAAAAAGACCCGGTAACTTTACAGCCAGCCCCCTTCTTATAGTGTCCTTTTCCCAATGGTTCCGCCTTCAAAATGGCTTTCTTCATAAGCTTAAACCATTGTGGCTCTCTTTTTTCTATAATAGCTTAAGCTTACATACTTATTTTCTCAAAAGCTTAAACTATTAATTCATCCTTTCCTTGCTTATACTTTAAGCCTTTGGCTTCCAACCAATTATTTTCATCAGGAAACCTTCCAGAACTCAACCAATGAATACAGAGCGCAGTAATATACCATTTCTGAAGTTCTACCGGGATCCAACTATGAAAATCATTTCCACAGCTCAAACTGCTCAAATTGACAACTCTTTGCGCACCAAAGCGTTAACTGGTCCATTATTCCAGCACCATATCTTCCTGCACTCAACCTAAA
The DNA here is from genome assembly GCA_014839935.2 of Entomophthora muscae. Lineage (NCBI taxonomy): Eukaryota > Fungi > Entomophthoromycota > Entomophthoromycetes > Entomophthorales > Entomophthoraceae > Entomophthora > Entomophthora muscae. The sequence goes on from QTSX02006565.1 coordinate 83,295, forward strand.
CCCATTTAAATAGTAGAATACTATTTAAATTGTTCTTTCTGGACCTCTTCAACGTTTTCCCCATATATTTACAAATATAGTAAAATCCAAGGAAAACATTCCACTAAACCAACTTTGTATCCTGCTCTCATAGCAACATACCTTTGTCTATCCTAGGAACTTAATAAATAAATATCTTACCCACACTTCTATCCACATTCCTTCTTGATTTTAATACTAAACCAAGGCAAACCATTCTACATCTTCTCACTTCAGCAAATCAATTTGGCAAAATCTTGGCTCATTTCTCCGGACCACCAGTTCTTCACCATCATCTTTGGATCTTTCAGCCAGCTCATATTCCAGCTCTTCAGCTTAACCAGCAATCAGTCCATTAATTCATCAGTCCTCTGGCTACTCCTGCACTATGATCAGCTATTCCTGTATCATAATCTTCTTGTCCCTCAACTTATCCTCAACCAGTCCCACAACCAACCCTCACTAGGAACCTTCTTTGTTCCTTCTACACACTGAACCATATTGGTTCATTCCATTCAATATGAATTAACAGTCCATCAACTAGCCTTCACTGTGACCAAACAGTCCCTCTTGCTAGTTTTCTCTGTCAATTCCATGAACCACCTTGGTTCTTTATCTCAGCCCCCATTACCAGAACTTGTAGACCCAGGAATGAGTCTACATTGAACTGGCGTTTGACTGGGATCTCGCAAGTGGCAATCCACTTAGGCCATTAAATCATAGATCAATGTCTATGTGTTGTCTTCTCTCACCCAGGTGATTAATTCTGAGCTTTCAGTTGAAGAGTAATCAGCTCTACTTTCCAGAGGCCTGATCACACCAAGTTCTGCAGCTTGCTTCCTCAAGCAAGCCGCCTTGGTGACACCTTGGAGCAAATCTACACCCTCCAATTCTCACTTTGGGTTTCCCCAAAGCTCCCATAGGGGCATAAATGAGGACACCCTACCAGTCTGTTAGGTAGGGTGCTTGCTCACAGACCTCCTGTAAGCGTATTAGGGTACATAGAGCCCTCAGAGCTCTTCCCCTCCCTGGCAGCCCCTGTTAACCGCCAGGGGTCCAAAACCTACCCCCCCAGACAGACAAAGTTCCATACTTTTATTTCAGTCTTCACCCTTTTGCAGCCACAGTTTCCTACAGGGTGAAGCACTTTAGTCCCAAAGCAGCCAATATCTTCTGCTGGGTGGAGGCAACATCTGCCTCTGGTAGTCCTTTGTTACCTACCAGCCCGGCCTTACTTACCCTAGTAGACCATGTTACCTACTAGGCTCACCCTACTTACCCCTAGTAGTCCTATGTTACCTACTAGGCTCACCTTCAACAAACAACTAAACCTCTGCTTGACCAACACTAGCCCCGCCTGTAAACCATGAAACATGTGGATCACCACAGTAGTTTTGTCCTTCTTAGCCTTGGGAGGAGTGATCTTTCCTTTGGAGGCCTTGGACGCAGCTTTGGTAATTGACTTATGAGGCATCTAAAAGTGGTTTAGCTTAAAAATATGAGCAATTTGGGGGTTGTTTTGAAAAAAAAATGAGCATGTTTTTAATATAAAAAGTAGTAATTTATTTACACATAATTGTAGAGAAAAATTAAAAATATATAATATCGAAATTTCAATGTTTTTTGCTTTGTAAAAATAATTTTTTTATTGGTAACACAAGTAGGCAAAACTTTGAGTTTTGACTGAAAACCAGCTTTTGAAATGGTGTTTTTGAAGTGATTTAATTGAGGTGCTGTAGCTCAAAAACATAGTGTTTTTGACCATTTTTTATATTAAATTGACAAATCTACGGTGGAGCTACCTCAACCAGGCCAAAGAGTAAAACTTGAATTTCTCAAAAACTAGCTTATACAACTGGGGATAAAAACTATTCAGTTGTTTAAAGGAGATCAAAATATTTATATATGCAAAGTTTCAGTTAATTTTTACATTCTTTATTAATATGGTTTTTACGTGAAATGATACTTTTGAAAAGTGGAAAGCAGGAATCGCGGTGGGGGAATCAATGTAGTGTAGCCTGGCGTCATAGGTAATTTACCCTTATTTTCCCATATCCATTGTGAGCATTGAATTGATTTGGTGATATGAAACTTGGTGGAATTTGAAGTGACGTAAATTGAAATGGTGTAATCACCCCCTTCCATATTAAAATCACTATTAAAATATTTTATTAAGAGAACCCTTATCAACTCATCCATGTATGATAAAGTTATAAATTATGTATAATAAAACTGGTTTTTTTACCCAGCAATGACAATCACTAGATGGACTATCATAGTTGCGTCTATTTAGGTTGTTCTTAGTATAAGTGTCTTGGATTAATACTATAGGAACATCTTCTGACACTATACAGCAGGCTTTGTTTTAGTTTGGGTATAAGCATATTTTAGTTAAAGATAAATAGTGTGATTTGAAATGAGGTAAAGTTGAGATGGCGTAAACACACCCCACACTAAGTGATTTCATATGTAAATAAAGTTAGCAAAATAAGATTTAATTAATCTGACTTGAAGTGATGGAATTGAGATGGCGTAAATTTAAGATGCCGCATTAATAAAGTATATGTAAATTTTAACTATTTTATTGTTTTTTTTAATTTTTTTGTGATTTAAAATCACTAATGCAAAAGTGCCATCTTGAATTAAATTTGAGATGGCATAAATCAAAGTGCCGTTTTTGAAATAGTGTGTCCTACCATTTTTGGTGTAACCAGCTGCCCAGAATATTTTCTTATGGTTATCAGAAGTAACAACTCTGACAGGAACCGCAGCCTGGAGGCAAATATAACACTTGTTACTACTTCTGAATTAAGGTTTATAGTTTTAACCCTATATATTATTATCAAAATTTATACTGTATGATGACAGTTAGTATTTTACTTTTTTCATTATAGTTCAATCAGGAGGAAGAAATTTGGTAAGGGAATAGACTACACTTCCTTGTAAAGTCTAATAAAAACAGATATTGAATACTAGTTTTTTCTAAACAATACTGAGGCTGGCCTAGCTGCACATGTTATTTCTGCAACACAGCAGAGGTCTAACCTTGAGTGGTTTTTATAAGGAAGCCTTGTAGCGCAGTACTAGATAATGAAGAGCTTTAAACCCAAGACATTGGTCTAAAGTAAAGTAGCAGCTTCCACACCCACATTTTTTAATGAGCAGAGTCATGTGTGACCTGGGTCACAACCCAGGACTAGCCAGCCAACAAAGCTGCTAGTTGGTGGAGGTAATTGTTTTATTTAATCAGAGTTACTTTAATACAATAAGCACAGAGTCTTTCATCTTAGAGTGTTTGACCTGGCGTCCCAATTCATGATGAACTCTTCTAGACAGGATGCAGGTAAAAGATCATATGTCAGCCTTTCTTTTCTGGGATATAATTAAAGTTTAGAATAGTAATTATTATGAGATACATATTTGGATGCCTGTTGAGGTGAACCAATTAATTGCACAATAGTTGCATGTTCCATTAATTAATTAATTAATTAGAAACAGGAATTTTGTTAATGTCAGGTTATGATTTAGTCATTGATTTGCAGCCTAGTTTTCTGCGTCTTTTTTGTTAAAACCATTCTAAGGCCACATAGATGCATCTTACAATTATTGTTTAAATCTGTTAACTATTCAATTTTAAAAAATACTGATAATATTTATATCCTAGCCTTTATAAGTAAATATAGTATTTTAAATCTTTAATTTATTGAATTAGTTAAAATTTTATATATAAAGAAGAATATAGTTGGATCAAATTTGACAGAAAATCAGTTGACAGAAAAATAGTTGACAGGATATCTTCCTTCCCCCTCAGAAAAGCACTATGTATAATCTGGTTCATAGGGGCTGTAATAGGAATGAGATGCTGGAATAACTGAAGAGTGCTACAAAAGTAACAGTTTTGAGGCCCCGGGCGGGAATCAAACCTGCTCCTAGCCACCAGGTGGGGCTAGCGGGCAGGGGAGATTTTCCTGCACCTGGATTTTTGGTTTTCAAAGCAAATCCAGGTGCAGGAACCATTCCTGCCCTGGTGGTAGCTGAGGGGCCTGCTTTGAGCCCCAAAAGCTACACCCAAGCCTTGGTGGGCTTGGCTGGGCCTGGGCAGGCTATTTTTAGCTGCCCAGTAAACCCAGATCAAGCCACCCTCCATTAAGTAATTTGGGGTCCCCAATTGGGGACCCCTTTTTTAATCAAGTTCTTTGGGCTCAAGAGAGCCTGTCAAGCCAGTTCAAAAATGGTGATCAAATTGGAAAACCCCCCAAAACCTCAGAAGCCAAACCTTCCAAAATTAATGACCAGCCAAGCCAAGATGGATCATCAGAAAGCCAAACAACTGTTCCTGAAAACCCCAAAAATAACCATGAAGCAGCCAACCAAACAGCAGAACCTGAGATGCCAAGCCTTGCCACACAGATAGCATCAGAAGAATACCCAGAGGCACCTGCATGTGAGTAAGTATATAAATCAGAAGCACTTGAAAAAGTTCTGTATTGTCATCCTTACCAAATAAAGTTGTTATGAACCTTTGGTTCACCAATCTGTTTTCATACCTATTTTTGATACTCTTTCATCTGCATACACCCAAGCGTTAGCACCCATTTACTGGGATAGATAGTCAAACTCCAGTTGATAAAACCAAAGCCTTTGACTACTATCACCCACCCAACACTCCCTTTGGCCCTGTGCATTTCACTGAGTATCCTGCAATCCTGACCATGAACCCTGGACATTGGAAGACTTGCAGTGGTACACCCACCCAAACGCTCCCAAGGAACCCTACCAAATTATCTGTGACAGCAAAGCAATCACCATCTACCCTTTGATCTTCAACGGGAAGTACAACAATCCTGCCGCCTACTTGGTCCCCATGAAACCGCCCCCAACACCCAAACCAACCATCTCAACCCCCCCACTTCTGACGCCACTGGCCAGAGTAGTTAATTCCTGAGAGTGCTTTACCTTGTGCTCACGGGATTGATTGACTCTGCCTTGCCAGTGGCTAGACCTTGGGCCGTGGCTGGTAAGGCCCTTTCCTACCTGGTAAAGTTAGATCCCATCATCTTGTGGGCCATGCCAGTACCTGCTTTGACTCCTCCCTCACCTGCTGAAGCTCCACAGTACTCCTGGTATCCTGACATTATGACAATCCACCCCAAACTCAGTAACCTGGGCCCCAAGATGTTATTAACACTTGGGGCCACTTGTATGTTTGTTTTATGATTATCACTTATTACTGTTATTTGTGGCTATCATACCAAATCTTCTGTGTGAAAGAGAACAACCCGGACCTTGGATGATTCTAAGGATGCTCCAGAGAGCAAAGACCAAACCGCAGCAACCTCCTCCCAAGTACAGAACATCATCGTGAACTATCCACCTCCAATGCAACTATGCCCCAGATGGGCAAGCTCAGTCTAGAGGAAGCTAGAAGAGCCATGCCAGTGCTACAACTGAACTTCCTATCCAATGCCGCCGCCTATCCCAACAACACAGTCAAAGTCTTGGGAGTAGCATCCATGCTAACAGTTGACGCCCTAGACTGGTTCAGCAAAGCCACTACCAACAACATAGAGTTTTGCTTAGACTATGCTCAATTTGAGGCTGAACTAATGGCCACAGGAGAAGACCAGAATACCTGTCACTTTGCCTTCATGACCCTGCTAGAATTCAAGCAAAACAGCCGCCCACTTCAGACCTATGTAGAAGAGTTCACCAAACTAAATACCTGTGCTATGTTGGATGGCAAATTGGCTGCCATCCTATTCAGAAAAGGCGTAAACCCAGGGTTAAAAGACCTCCTCAAGCACCCCCCCCCCCACAATTGGATTAGAAGAACTGATTGTGCTCTGCCAAAAACTAAGCTTAAACCAAGAAACTCACGGCACCGCCCCCATGGACCCCAGATGACCAGAAGCCCCTATGCGGCCAGACCAACCATGACACCTGAGGAGTTGCAATGACATTACAGAGACGGGTTGTGTTTTCACTGCCATGAAGCAGGACACCAGACCAGGGCCTGTCCCAGAGGAAACCAAACTTAAGGCTCTCTTACCCAATTAAACACTACCTCTCAGTCTTATAAGTATATCATTGTGACCCTAGAAGTGGGAGATATAGTATTTCACAAAAAGCCTTTCTTAGACACAGGGGCTGATAAAAGCTTCATCAACCCCGCATTAGCGTCTAAGCTGTAACTCACCCCCTCAGATACTCAATTCCAAGTCAATATGGGAAACAGTTCAACTGACATTGGCCAAGAATGTAACCAACACCTTGAGCTGAAGATTGGGCAAAACACTTACCCCTTGTCCATTATCTTGTTGAAAGGATTACCACACCCATTGATACTTGGAGACTCCTGGGCAGACAAGAATGGTGCAATCCTGAACTATTGTGACCAAACCGTAACCCTGGGAAAGGGACCTAACCCCAACACTGTACCCATCCAGCTGAGCCCACACATAGTACCCCCCACACCAAACTCATGACCTTGCTATTGGACCCTTGCTCAGGGAAGCTGCCATCAGCCCTTGAGAAATGGGCCAGTGTCTTCAGTGAAGAGGCAGCAACTCAACTACTGAGCACTCTATCTATGGCCACACCATTGACTTACTTCCTGATACGCAACCCAGCCACGGACCCATCTATAGTTGTAACCACAAAGAACAAGTGGCCTTGAAAGCGTACATTGAAGACATGACCAAGAAAGGATTTATCCGAGTCTCAAAGGCCCCATGCTCTTCTCCCTTACTATTTGTTGGGAGGAAAGATGGGGGGAATGAGACCTTGTGTAAACTACCAGAAGATGAACAAAATCACAGTAAAAAATCAATACCCCATACCTAATGCCGATGACATATGTGATGTCTTGACTGGAGCACAAGTATACTCTAAGATTGACCTCCAAGACGCTTTTAACCAAATACAAATCAAAGAAGGTGATAAATATAAAACGGATTTCAAAACTTGTTATGGACTCTATGAATACCTGGTCATGCCTTTTGGGCTATGCAATGCCCCTAGCACTTTCCAGAGGATGATTAACTTGGTTCTTGGAGAATATCTGTACCAATTTTGCATGGCATATCTTGACAACATTCTGATATATAGCAAAACACATGAAGACCACCTCTGCCACCTGGACCTCATCTTGGGAAAACTAGCAGCAGCCAATCTTCACGCTGAACTCAAGAAGCGTGAGTTTTTCCAACCCAAGATAGAATTCTTGGGCTACTTAGTACAAACTGGTGGATTTGTCATGGCCCAAGATAAAGTGGATGCGGTCACAGCTTGGCCCACCCCCACCTGCCGGAAAGATGTTAGGAGTTTCCTGAGGCTAGCAAACTACTGTAGAGATTTTATCAAAAAAATTTCTCATATTACTCTGCCCCTGACCCGCCTTTGCTCAGACAAAGTCCAGTTTGAGTGGACCCCCAACTGTGTTGTTGTCTTTGAAGCCCTGAAGTTAGCTTTCACCTTGGCGCCTGTGTTAACCATGCCCAACCACACACAGCTGTTCATCCTGGAAACCAAAACTTCCAACTTTGCCCTGGGAGGGGTGCTTCTTCAGAAAGGAGGGGATGGTATTCTACATCCTGCATCATATTACTACAAAAAGATGATCCCTGCTGAAGGAAATTACCCTATATACAATAAAGAAATGCTAGCTATAGTAAAGACCTTGAAGCACTGGCGCAGATACCTATGCGGAGCTGTGCACCCAGTAAAGGTCCTTACAGATCACAAAAACTTGGTTTACTTCTTCAAACCACGTCAGCTTAACCAACAACAAGCGAGATAGGCCCTAGAACTGGCAGACTATGTACTAGAAATTGACTATAAACCCAGCAAAGTAAACATTGTCCCAGATGCCCTAAGTAGAAGATCCAACCTGATCCTGTCCTCCACTGAGTTGAGATACACAACACCCATACCCTGTTGGATACAACCAGTGGAAAAATACAGCTAAACTACCTGAAAAATATTGCTAAGAAATTGGACATATTAGATGCCCAGGCAAAGGACCCTGTTGCCAAAACTATGGTCTCAGAACTCTCAACACAACTAGACAGCCCCCTGTACAAAAGAGGTTACTCACTAAAAGGAACCATCCTACTGTTCCAAGGAAAAATCTATGTACCAGAAGGATCAGCTCAGATTTCTGTATTAAAGGACTATCACGACTCAGAACTAGCCGGCCACCCGGGCTGCCACAAAACCCTTCAAAGCATCAAAAAATTACTTGTGGCCCAAGATAGACGCAGATGTTATCAACTACATTGAGGGCTATGAGACATGCAGGCACACCAAAACAAGATTCTTTAAGCCAGAAGGCCTCTTCTGCCCCCTAGACATCCCTTCAGGCCCCTGGAAATTGGTATCCATGGATTACATAGTCAAACTCCCACCCTCCAAAGACTACAACACAATTCTAGTGAAGGTTGACTGTTTCACCAAAATGGCCTACTTTGTCCCCACAACTACCCATTGCACTGCCGCTGAAACTGTCTGACACTTTCATGACCAAATACTCACCTAACACAGAACCTCAGAGGAAATTGTGACAGACCGAGGACCAAAGTTCACATCTCATTATTGGGTGCGAATGATGAAAGACCTAGGAATCAAAAGATGCGTGTCCACTTCTTACCACCCCCAGACCGACGGCCAAACCAAGCAGGTAAATCAGATTTTGGAAAAGTACCTCCAATGCTACGCAAACGCTGATCAAGACAACTGGGCAGATCTATTATCCACAGTCCAATACACTTACAATAGCAAAGATCATGTGTCCACCAGGATGTCTCCCTTCAAAGCTAATTAAAGATTTGACCCCACTTGAGACCCCAAGTTTGGAAACCAGGAGTCTAACAAAGCGGGTAGAACCTGGATGGAACACATTCACAAAACCCAGATGACCTGCTCCCAAAACCTAACCCGCGCAGTACAGACTTACAAAGCCTTTGCTGATAGAAAGCACACCCTTGGAAAGCCACTAGAGATTAGGTATGAGGTTTATCTAGACTCAAGGAACATACCCCTAAATGTCCCATGCCAGAAGCTAGCTCATCGAAGAAGCGGCCCCTACCAGATCACGGGCCAAGTAGGTGAAGTAGCTTACCGTCTGAAGTTACCTGACACCTGGAAAATACATGGCCTATTCCATTGATCCTTGCTGTTCAAAAAGGACGGAACATCCCTACCCCACCAGAAACTGAAGACAGCCCCGCCACCCATCCTGGTAGGAAGATCCCTTGAACATGAAGTAGAGTATATACACGGTGACCGCACCAACTACCGTAAGCCACAGTACTACGTCAAATGGCTAGGATATCTGCCCAAGGAAAGCACCTGGAAACCTTCTGACAACCTTGCCAATGCAGCTGATGCTGTCTGCCAATATTGGGAGAAGAAAAAAGCCAAGTCTGGTTTAGAAGGGGATAGTGTTACAAAAGTAAAAGTTTCAAGGCCCCAGGCGGGAATTGAACCTGCTCCTAGCCACCAGGCAGGGCTAGCAGGCAGGGGAGATTTTCCCGCGCCTGGGTTTTTGCTTTTCAAAGCAAATCCAGGTGCGGAAACCACTCCCGCCCTGGTGGTAGCTGAGAGGCCCGCTTTGGGCCCCAAAAGCTATGCCCAAGCCTTGGTGGGTTTGGCTGGGCCTGGGCAGGCTATTTTTAGCTGCCCAGTAAACCCAGATCAAGCCACCCTCCATTAAGTAATTTGGGGTCCCCAATTGGGGACCCCTTTTTTAATCAAGTTCTTTGGGCTCAAGAGAGCCTGTCAAGCCAGTTCAAAAATGGTGATCAAATTGGAAAAACCCCCAAAACCTCAGAAGCCAAACCTTCCAAAATTAATGACCAGCCAAGCCAAGATGGATCATCAGAAAGCCAAACAACTGTTCCTGAAAACCCCAAAAATAACCATGAAGCAGCCAACCAAACAGCAGAACCTGAGATGCCAAGCCTTGCCACACAGATAGCATCAGAAGAATACCCAGAGGCACCTGCATGTGAGTAAGTATATAAATCAGAAGCACTTGAAAAAGTTCTGTATTGTCATCCTTACCAAATAAAGTTGTTATGAACCTTTGGTTCACCAATCTGTTTTCATACCTATTTTTGATACTCTTTCATCTGCATACACCCAAGCGTTAGCACCCATTTACTGGGATAGATAGTCAAACTCCAGTTGATAAAACCAAAGCCTTTGACTACTATCACCCACCCAACACTCCCTTTGGCCCTGTGCATTTCACTGAGTATCCTGCAATCCTGACCATGAACCCTGGATATTGGAAGACTTGCAGTGGTACACCCACCCAAACGCTCCCAAGGAACCCTACCAAATTATCTGTGACAGCAAAGCAATCACCATCTACCCTTTGATCTTCAACAGGAAGTACAACAATCCTGCCACCTACTTGGTCCCCATGAAACCACCCCCAACACCCAAACCAACCATCTCAAACCCCCCACTTCTGACGCCACTGGCCAGAGTAGTTAATTCCTGGGAGTGCTTTACCTTGTGCTCATGGGATTGATTGACTCTGCCTTGCCAGTGGCTGGACCTTGGGCCGTGGCTGGTAAGGCCCTTTCCTACCTGGTAAAGTTAGGTCCCATCATCTTGTGGGCCATGCCAGTACCTGCTTTGAATCCTCTCTAACCTGCTGGAGCTCCACGGTACCCCTGGTATCCTGACAAAGAGGGTCATAAATGCGATGATCTTTGAGTTTGAATAACTGCTAATATTTCATATAACAAACTGTTTGCTTTTCTTATCTATTTTTTTAAAAACAATTAATTATTTTTAATGATTTTTTAATAATTTTTTATAATTTAGGATTTTAAATTTATTTTTATTGAATTTTAATAGTTTTGGTTGTTTTTATTTGTTGTAGAAATTTAAGCTTAATTTAATATGTAATATATATTTTTATTAGCTGTCAAAATTAGCAATTGATTGGATTTATTTTTTTTGACGGAAAATTGGTTTGTTTTTATTTATATTTAATTATAGCGACAGAAAACTAGTGTATTTTTTGTTGGTTGACAGAAAATTGGTCGATGTAACATCTTCCTGCCCCGATTAATAAGTGCTTTATTTTACCTTGTCCATATATGTAGATTTTAGGACTAGGGCTGCTTCGGCTCAGCCCTGGCTTGCTTTCGGCTCTGGGTCGCTACAGCTAAAGCGGAATGCTTGCATATTTAAAAAATTATAAAATAAATCTTTGAAACTGGTGACCCAGAGCCAGAAGCCTACCACGGCTGCCTGGGACTTGGCTGACGCAGCCTTATTCAGGCCCTTATATCAATAACTCCCCTTTGAAAGAAATACTGATAGAATTGTAGTGCTTATAAGCTATTCTAAAACCTCACTTAAAGCTTGCATCTTCCAACTAATCATAAAGCCCGCAACAGGGTTAGATTTCATCTCTCAAATTTTCCTCAATCCCTAGCTCTTTAAAACTAGCCTCTTTGTCGTATTTGATTAAGGGAAGAGCTTGAGGCTCATTTCTTGCCTTTTTTGTGTAAAAAATTGTAGTTTTTAGAGTTCCCCTATTTTTCAACCCAGTACTCAATATCCTCTTGGTGCCGATTGCTATGTTGTTTTGGCAGTCCTGCTTTTATTTTTGTATCCTTTTTAGTTAGGTTAAAAGCTTTACATCGATTTTAATTCAAAATCTGTTTCACTTAAGATAATAAAAGTGAGTTCAAATACCTTTAAATTAGCGTTCTTCAATAATTTCAACTAGTTCTCGCGGCCTCCTTCTCTTGTTCCGCTGACATACCTTTGTTGTTTTTTTATATAAATTTACCTTTTTAAAAGTAATTAATAATATTAACTCAGAAAGTTTAAAATCATCAATCTCAATATTTTGAATCATTTCACGGCGGCCTTCTTTCATTCCCCTCCTATACCTTTGTACTCTTCTACCTTAATGTCTTATCCACTTAAATTGTTAATGAAAATAGAGTTTGGATCCCTTTAAATTAGCTTTCACAATAATTTGAATCATTTTGTGGCCTCCTTCTTGCATTCCTCTCATAATTTTTTGTTTTAAATTAAGGTTCACTAAATTGATGTAAGTAAATTAACTTTCCTGGTTCTAAACAGCTTTTATTTCTCATTAAAACAAGCTTCTGTTTGAGTAATTTCATATATTTATTTTGTCTCTTTAAATGCTATTACAATACTTTGATCTCTCTATTGTGTGGAAACTATCCAGTTTTTAGTTACTTTCTAATATCATCTCTGCTCAATTCTAATTATTTTTTCAGAATTTCTGGTTAAGTTGTAAAATTAGCCACTTTTGATGGTCATCTTTTTTCTGGCTTGTCTAACCAGGATATTTCTTAAAAACAAGCCCCTTTGAGTTTTTGTTTTCCCATTTTGTTTTTTTTCAAACTTTCCTATTTTTTAATTGGAGCAGTCGTTGCCTACCATTTTACAAACAAATTAAGAAGTAGAATTAGTTAGGGCTGCTTCGGCTTTTGTCTGGGTGCTGTTATATTTAGAAGCAGCACATTGGGCAAATCCTGTGCCTGCTCAAATTTCCTGTGAGAATTCAAAGGAAAAGTGGGTGTGGGCTGTGGTTGGCTACTATTTAAAGTAACCAGTTGCAGGAGCTGCAGTGGTCACTTTTAAAAAGTGAGGGTGAGTGTCACCACCTAAAAAAGACAAGGTGGCAGTACCTGCCAATTATGAAACAAATGTAGTGGGTGCCAGCAATTTTAATAATTAGATGTGATAGCATGTGCCATCACATTTTTAAGTAAAGGGTGATCAGAATTTGATTACCCAACAGCAAATTTATAAGCAACATAGCATCTAAAATTATTCAAATTCATTTCATTATTTTTTAAGTATATATAGATAGACGTGAAATTAAATACACTACAAAATTATGTAAATTTTAAAAACTTATTATTTATAAATAAACTTTTTATCAAAACCCAATTATTATTTGATTCACATCAACTTCAGCAAAGTAATTCCATGTCTAATCAACTCATATCTAAAAAAGTTCAGTATTTCACCTTGTTAAGAACTAGTTAAACTATATTCATAATTATATTGGTACTAATTATTTTTATCTAAACTACAAAAAAACAATCACAGCTACTAATATCACTTTGAAACTAAGCTTTATAAACTCATTGTACCTGAGATTTTATTTCACTTGTTATTTCAAGTATCTTTCAGTTATACATCAAACCAACTTTCAAACAATAAACTGTGATTAATGCTTACTTCCTATTATTAATGAGCTTAGCTTTTTGTGTTATTTCTGTAGTAGATGCACTCAATGCTCATGTGCAGTGTTTGTTTTCTCTGAACAAACCAATATGTATACAGTTTCATGTGTTTTATGCAATTCAACTAAAACAACATCATGCACATTCTGAGGCAACAATTTCTTGTATCTGATATGATACAGTAGCTGATACAGCTGGAAGTCAATATATACAGGTTATAATTTTAATTTTTCAACTAATATTAATAGGCAAAAGAATTAGAAAGCTTTTCAATATTTCAGAAAAAGTGTATATTGGGAATACAAATACCCAAAAAGCTTGCTGAAAACTTTGTCATCCTGTTTCTCTCATTGAGACTCCTAAATATAGGTATATTTAAATAATAATAAAATCTAATTTTTAGAATATATGTTATGTCAAAGGGTTTAACCAAATCCTTATATAGCCATGTCAAAAAACATCATCCTGAAGCCGCTAAGCTAATTAAGTGTGAAACAAACAAAAAGCAAAAATAAGATGATGAGCTTGCACCGGTTAGAGTTTAAGCCATTTTATCACGAAATAATTTAATTGATCAAGTCATGATATGAATTATTTGCGCTGGTTTGCCCTTTACTGTTGTTGATAATCTAGTTCTGAGTCATATTTTTGAATCACACTGTGATCACTTGAGCAAAAAATTGGTCAAGACCTCCTTTCCCAAGCATGGATATTTTTAAAAATGCTTGAGGAACACACAAGCAATATGAGGACAAAACATTGTTATTTTTAGCAAGGTTGATTCAAAGCTTGCTTTAACAACAGATATATAGGCTTCTTCAATCATGCACTTTTTTTTGAATTTATGGCTCACTGGATGAATTCCCAGTTTTAGCTAAAAAAATGCTCTTGGCTTTTATTTTATTCCCTGACAAGTATATCAGCTCTAATATTCTGGCTAAATACAACAGAGTTGTATCAGAGTACAGTATCAAGGATAAGGTAAATTGATGTTTTTGTAAACTTTTATCTAAATTAAAACTAGTTAAACTTAAACTTTATATATAAACTAATTCTTGCCTTATAGATTTTAACAATCACTCTTGACAATGCATCAGCAAATGTCAAGTTTTTTGAGCATCTCAGCAAAAAACTGCTGGCATTGAATTTTTCTCAAAAAAGTCTAATTTTCACATCTGTTGTCTTGATGGATGTCTTTCATCTTGCAGCATAGACACTTATAGCAATGATTGAGAAAAAAATTATTGAAGAGCCTTCAATCCAGGTTTTTGTGACAGAGAATCCAGAAATACAAGAATACCTAGATCATATATTTTCACAAGCACCAAATACCTTTTTATCCTCTAATAAGGTAACTTTGTCAAAAGGGGACCTCATCAACTATCTAAAAAAGCTTTTTGTTAAAATCAAAAGCAGTGAAAGCCAGCTGCAGAAGCTTCATTTTCATCAGGCATCTCATCAGCTAAAGGAGTCTAATCCAAAGCTAGATGTAAAAACTAGATGGAACTCAACTTATGATATGATAAGATAAGCTCTTGAAAACAAACAGGTAAAACTTGAATTTAACAAAATAAAATTGTGTACTAAAAGCTATTTTATAGGCTATATGTGATGTAGTCTCCAAAAAAGCAAATGTGACTCTCTAATAGTAGAGTTACTACAATACAACTAGTGCTTTAGCTATATTTGACAAAACAACTTCCTTAGTATGCCTGTCAGGTCCCAGAATAAGCCAGACAAACCCTATGTTGCATAAGTTTAATGCCTGCAATTGCGCAATCAAATAATTGTGTTATTGATCACACTGATTGACCAAAAGAAAACCTTAATGCCAAGTAAGAATTTAAACTCTGGTAAAAGCCAAACCTGAGGGTAATTTATAAAACATTCTAAAGCCAAGCAGAAATTTTTTAATTGACTCAAACTATCTGAAACTAAGGAGTTAGGACTTAGATTACCAAATGACCCCAAAATTCTTCTGCCTGTTTTCTCAGGGCAAAAATAGTAAAAGAATTCACTTAACTAACAAATCAGGACCTATTAATAGAACCTAGCTCAAGAATAACTCTTTGACAGCCAATAAAAAGTTGTTAGTAAGTATAATTGCAGTTTTCCAGCAGGATATAGCTGTAAATACTGGCAACTTTTTCCTTGCTGACATCTTCACTTAATATTCTTTTGTTGGTTAATGCACACTAAGCATTTATACTTTGCAGAGGTTTATTACATCATCATGAATTTTATACTGCTAGTGCTTTCAAACAGAGAGTACCTTTAGTTCAAAGCTAGCGCTAGGAGAAAGAACAACTTCTTGCTGCCTCCAACCAAGTAATACCAGCCTTTGTCACATCCCCTAGAGTGCTAGACCAAGAGATAGTTCCTGCTTTTGCTTCTGCTTCTGCACACACACTTTTTTTTCTGGTGTCACTCTATTCCGCCAACTTGCCCAGTCAAGGCAGACCATGCTGTTGCAGAAAAATTCTTTTTATTTTTTTTGCATCATCATATGATTACAGCAAGCTTGAGTACGCCTATCTGACCATGCTGAGGCTCACTAAGCAAGTGATTTTTCACATGAGGGTGTGACATCCTTAGGTCACAGCTGTCAATTATGTTATGTAGAAAGCCTTTGTCATCTACTGGGCTTTCAGGCTCAACTCTTCCTCTTAACTGAAAATTGTCCTGGGAGCAACCCAGGCCATGACAATGCCCATCAAAGTCATGCTCTTTTTTTCAGCACTAGTAGCTGTGCTTGATATTAAAGCTTATCTTCAGTTTCTGATTAATGAGCTCTCATATGAGTATGAGCTTTGAGCATTAGTAGAAGAAGCATATAAGAAAGTAAAAAAGTATTATTCCTATTACATCACAGATATATTTCTTGTTGCAATAGGTAAATATTTAACTTATTATTGCCAATAGTCAAGTACTTGATCTTACATATAAGCTCTTTTACTTTGAAGAAAGAGTGCCTAAACTATATGGCCTAGCTGAAAATGCAACCCAAAAAATATATGTGCAGTAACATGCAACTAGCAATTGAAACACAACACAATACTGGCATTATATCCAAAAACAGTTGTAAAGAATTTGTTTTCCAGCTCAAACAAACCATGCCTAAAAAATGTAAGTGACTTGGCACTATTTTAAACAGTGATGTTATTATGATAATTATTTTAAGTTATTAAAAGGTAATTATAGTATTATTTTTTGTCATTTATATCTATTTTATAGAAAAATGCTCTGCAGTATCCCACCTTAAGTAAAATAGCAAGAGATGTACTTGTTTGTCAAGCAACAAGTGCAGCATCAGAACTAGAATTCAATAGTGCTGTTGATCTACTTGAAATACGTCAGAACCACATGTCTACTTTAACCCCAAAGAAACTTAAAGAAACCAGAGCTATGCTAGCTAATAACGTGGACATTGAAATTATGTAGATATAAGAATAATGAACATATCTATGACATTTCAGTTTTTTAGTTACTTCAAAATTTATAATTAGTCAATTAGCAAATGCAAAAAATAACTCTAATGCTTTAACTAGTGTTGCAACATTTTTTTATTACTCTACCTCTCAGAGAATTAATGCCCCAAGTAATTCACCAAATGAGTCACTGAAAGACTCACCAACTAATTATTAAGTCAGTGTCACCATTATTATTTGATCATCTATTACAGGGATTACATAATCTAGATCCTAAAAGGAACACAACTTGAATAAGCCTTGTGACTTAAGAGGAACATTACTCAGATAAGCCTCATGACCTTCATGACGTACATGGACAGTATGTGGCTTTTCATGATACTATATATTACCCTATATTCATATTCAATAAAGTATCATTCTCTTCTTAATTTTTTCCTTAATCTTGTTTATTATACTTCTCAAAAGTATATACTTGACAGTGATAGCACAGGTAAGTTATCTAACATCTACGCAACTTTATAAAAAATTCCTCCTAAAAAAATCCAACAAACAGCCCCCCTGTAGGTTGGAGAGACTACAAAGAGAGACAAGACGTCCTTACATAATTCACCATCTTCAACGATGTTCTTGTCCTCACCAAACAGTGAAATCTTCTTCACACTTGTAAACTCCTGAACCCGCCTATAACTTCTGCAAGCTTGCGGGTGCCTGAAATACCTAGTACTGTCTTTTAACCCATACACTCATCAGAAATTGGGGCTTTTACAGGGTTACGCCAGGAAAACGCCAACCTCTGAATCAATAGCACCAAAAGCAAATTCACACAAGTGGGCTACCCTCATAGACTCTGGACCAGCAAATTTGCCCTCCACGTCACTTGAACTGCCTCACGCTTTGTAAGTGAATGACTTGACTAACAACTCAATAAAAAAACTGAGAGGTGTTTAAAGCCACATTTTTTGAAAAATTTGCTATGAAAGACTCCAACGTGATGATCATGACAGAGCTTGGAGCCTTTAAAATTAACAGGAACAATTGAGGATTAAATCACAGTGTATGAAAACTTACGTGACCAAGCTTCCAACATCATTAACTTTGACAAGCCTGGACCACAATTGGACTTCTAAAATGGCCTCCTTACACACATTAGAAGTCAGTTCAACATCATTCTCTGCAAAAACCTTGAAGATGTGTTTTAAAAGGAAAGCATACAGCTAAAAATATGGCAACTTACGTGCAACAAACAAGCAAAAAAAGCCTTACAGCTAAAAAAGACCCTCAACCTAATAAGCAAAACAACTGAGCCAAAAACACCCATTTTTGAAACGGGAATCAAACTGCACAAGCTAACCAGACAAGCACTAAAAATACCAACAAAGAGAAAAAAAGCTCAGGAAAGTGCTTAGGCAAGTTGCTCTTTCCCAACTTACAAAACTTGTACAGGGACCAAGATGTGGACTCAATTATCATGATCCAAGTAGCTTCCAGCAAACTTCTACTGTTTACCGCCCAAACTGGAAATAAACTCTTCACTTATCATTTCTGTTTTCAAAAATATGAGGGCACAGCACTATTTGATACTAGAGCAGACCAATTCCTTGTTAACAAAAAATTTGCCACCCTCATGAAACTACCCACAGTCTGAAGCAATATCAAAAGAGTTATCATGGCAGACAATAGGAGCACACCAGTTACCAAGGAAGTAAAACCTTTCCGCACTCAAATTGAAGACATATAAACTACACTCAGTGGCCCTATCAATCCCCAAGTATGATGCTATACTTGGTTTAGATTGGATGAGAAAGACCAAATAACATATCAACTGGGATAGTGCTATCCTCACCATACAAAAAGGCAAGGTACACTATCATGTATAGCCAACTCACCTTGATACACTCATGAAGGACCATTTATTTGTGAAAATCATGGAAACAGAACAGGAATTCAACCCTAGAAAAATTAATTGGGAAACCTGTATATATGAAGTTATCCACTTTAAAAGTACAGAAACAGTGTGTGTAAGAGACCCAATCAGAGCATAGCTAGTCAATAAATTTACCTCCATATTTCAAGAAACACTACCCGGATTGCCCCATGATTGGGATATACAACACGAGATCAACCTAAAAGAAAGTGTGCCTAAAGAATGACCCATCTATTGCCTCACACCACAAGAAGACGACACCATAAAAGCTTACCTTGACAAAGCACTTGAGACAGGCCTTATCAGACCCTCAAATTCATTGTTTGCTGCTGCTGTCTTCTTTGTGGCAAAGAGAAAATGGAGGACTCCACCTATTCACAGACTACAGGGCGCTCAACAAGGTCACAATTAAGAACAGGTATCCCCTGCCCCTGATTGATACCTTTTTGATTCCCTGGGGGGGTCCAAAATCTTCATAAAAATTGATTTGACAGCAGGCTATCACCAAATTTGTGTAAAACCAGAAGATATCCCAAAGACTGCATCAGAACCAAATATGGTTCTTTTGCATGTGTTGTCCTCAATTTTGATATGATGAACGCTTCCAGTACCTTTGTGACCTTCATGAACAAGGTCTAAAAGGAACACATTGGAAAGATAGCAATAATTTCCCTAGACAACATAATCATATACAGTCCAAATCTAACACAATACTGGAAAGATGTTTGTCTGGTCCTCCACACCCTCAAAGAAAACAGACTTGTTGCCAAGCCTTCAAAGTATAACTTCTTATTGTCTGAAATTTCTTTTCTTGGTCACAAAATCAGTAAGGACAGAAATAAACCAGACCCAGAAAAGATACAAGCCATAAAAACATACCAGTACCGCAAAACAAGAGTGAGCTTTGTACATTCCTAAACATGATAGCCTACGTTAGAAGATTCATCCCTGACTAGGGAGCTTTGAAAACCCCCTGTTAGCCATTACAGGCAAAACAACCAAGTTTTTCTGGACACCACTACAAGACCAACACTTTTGCCAACTAAAAGAATGTATGGTCACCACCCCTATCATCCAGTATTCAAATTGCAAAGAAATATATAAGTTGGAAACCAATGCATCTGATTACGCCATAGGAGGGGTACTCCAAATCCAAACTTTAGAAAGGAACTTCCTCCCTGTAGCATAAAAATCAAGGAAACTGTCTGATGATGAAAAAATATATCCAATACATGATAAAGAACTGGTAGCTATTGTGCACTGCCTCATGAAGTGACATTGTTATCTGGTAGGTGCACAAATATTCAAAGTGCTAACCAACCACAAGTCATTGATATTCTTCAAAACACAACAACACCTATCAAGAAGACAAGTTGAATGGATGGGCCTTATAAAGAGGTACCCTGTGAAAATTGAATACAAGCCAGACAAGGAAATGCTTACTGCAGAGGCAACTGTGGTAAGTTTGACTCCCTGGTGATTGTCACTTTGTCAAGTACCAGGGAGTTGAGTGCCACATAAGTGAATCATTTAGTATTTTTGGCTTAACTGATTTTAAGCTAATTTTTACTAGTAATTTTGGGGTTTGAAACCAAAAACCAAGTTTAAATTCACTCAAATTTGACTCTGTTTAATAATTTAGTTAGCTAAAAGACTAATTTAAGGAGCAATTTATAAGTGAATTTACTAATAAAAATGAAAAAACATGTGTTTGACACTCTAAAACAAAAAGTGACCAGTTTGATACTTTTTTGCCAAATTTTAATTTTATTAATAAAATATATATGCACTTATATAAAATTTATTATTTACTATTATATTTTTATTATTAGTGTCCATAGTCGTTGATTAAGCTCCCAAGCACCACTATACTGGATTTAGTGGCATAGACATTAATCAAATACCCCACTTGTTTTACATTATGTCATTCCCGGGTTTTTGGATTAAGTGGTGCCACATAAATTAAGCCCAATTTATTAAGAGATTTCATTTTTAATTTATAAAAAACTGAAACTCAACTCCTTCTTTGTTTGACTCTATTCACTTGCCACACAATTGGTTTTGGATTTAACTAATCAAAGGCTCAGAATCAAGGCTAAATTAATAAGTGACAAACTATGAGCGCCACTCAACACTTTAACTTAGGGATTAGTACAGAGAGCTTTTTAAGGGTTTAACCAACACTATGGTTAATAATTCACTCCCAGCTCTTCACAGCATGTCCTAATCACTAATAAACACCTTCCTACTCATTTACTTTTTTAACTTATGTTGCATTTTTTTTATTTTTGAGCATATGAAACTGCCTTGCTTTTGGGTTAACTTTTAAATCTGTTTTAAATTTAAGCAAGTTTTATATGTAAAAAACACAGTAAATTAGATTTTTCTGCTTGACTCTGGCATACTTGACAGTGAGAATTCAGCTTTCCCAGCTGATTGACAGTGCTAAACGCGACACTTTACTATGGTTTGAATTTTCCACTCCCAATAAAAAATTCCACATAATATATTTTTGCAATTATAATCTACTACTCTTTCTGCTACTTTCTATATAACTTTTATATACTTGTTTTGATTTTTCATTATACTTTTACATTGATTTAGCCCTAAGATGTTATACTGAATCTAACATCTTTGATGCTTTATCATAAATTCACTTATTTTCTATGTTTTAACCTTTATATCTATACTTTGAGTTTCTATTTTGCTTCTATCTACTTTTTTATGTTTTTTCTTGCTAAATAAAACTTTCTTTGCATTTTTAATTAACTTTTGTTTTTCTTTACCTCTTTGTGTTTCATATCTTTCACACTGCTTTATTTACAAAACTAAACTTTTCTTTAGACAATATCAAACAAGAACAGCCAACAGCCCAAGCACCAAGCCTCCAAAGGCTCCAAAGAAACTGCCTCCACTCCCAAGAATGCCAAGAAGCCTGCAAAGGCAAAGTCTCCCCCCCATCTCCCCCCACACTATCTTCTCCTACTCCTCCCTCTCTCATCTTCCACATCCCCTTCACCTTCCCCCAAAATTCCTCCCCCAATAAATCTAATGGTGATCTTACCAACCACTCCTTTAACCACTCAGAGGCCGACTCCAAGCCCACCAAGGAGCAACATACCAAGAAGTCAAAGGCTGCCAAGGAGCCCACCTCTTTTTCTGGTAAGAAAAAGGAGGCATCCAAGAAGGCCTCAGAGAATCCTTCCCCTCCCCCCTCCTGATGGCTCTTCCCCTCCTCTCTCATCTGACCCCCAAGATGAGCCGGAGGATTACTCCAAGAAGTTTAAAGCTTCTGGTCATGTGGCTTGGGATCCACTGGCCATCCACAATATCTGTAATGTGGACAGAGAGTTAAAATAACCCAAGCGCTTCCCCTGTTACTTCCCAATTATGTCTGTAAAGGGCAGCCCTGGTTATGTTGCTGACAACTACATCTTTAATTGCAACAACCAAAAGCAGCAGATCAAGAGCAAGCACTTTGTCTGTGAGGATAAGACTTGTGGGGCCTGGCTAAACACCAAGGGCTGGGAGAAAGTAACAGCAGAGAAGGGGGAGCACACTTGTGAGCCCCCCAATCATCTAATCACTCAGATGTTAAAATGATACCTTGTTCAAGTAATACCCACATCCTCTCATCTCTGCGCATCAGATCTGGCCAGCAAGGCCCTCCAACATCTCAAACCCAACAATCTTAAGTTGGTGCCCACTCAGGAACAACTTTTAAATTCATCAGCAATAAGGGAATCACTGCCAATCCCCCTCCCCCCAAGGCTTTGGACGTCCTCTCTGGGCTTACGCTCACTCACAAGCTCAAGCAGTTTCTGAGTGGGGAGCGCTTCCTCCTCCATGATGACGGGCCTGGCAGCAAAGACTGTATAATTTGCTATTCCACTCAGCAAAATCTGCTGGAATTAAAAAGGGCTTCAACCTGGCTAGTTGATGATACCTTTGCCACTTGCCCCTGGATGTTCAAGCAGATCTGGGTGACCCATGCCCAGATTGACATCCAGGTGATTTCACTTGTGTTCTTTCTTCTTCCTGGGGCCACTGGGGCCATTTACACATGTGTGTTCTTGATCATTTGCCAAACAATTGCCCTCCTTCCTCCTGCCAACAATGAAAAATCTAAGAAGACTCCCCCCACACCCGCGCCAACCCACCTGCCTCTGACAAGGACCAGGCCGCCCTGGACTCAGAGAAAAAGGTGAGGCTAAGAGCTCTTGGGCCTCACGTGTGCATCATGGACTTTGAGCCTGCTCAGTTCAATGCATTCAAGCAGCTGTTCAGCGGGGAGGTGCAGGGGCGCCACTTCCACTTCTGCCAATCAGTTGCTTGTAACGTGCAGGCCCACCCGAGCTTAGTAGGTTGAGCCAGAGGGACACTTCAGACACCTGCAAATTTGTGCTGGCACAATTCAGTGCCTTGGCTTTTTTAAAGCCAGAGCACATTGTGCAGGGGTTTGAGGTGCTCTCAAAGGATCCTTACATAGCAAAGCACCCATAGTTCAAGCCTTTCCTTGAATACTTTAAGCCCCAGTGGATTGGGAAGGTTGTCACGCAGAGGCAAGGCAAGGCCTGCGCCAAGGCCAGCTGGAACATTTACTGGGCGGCCATCAACAGGGAGCTCAAGACCACATTGGCATTAGAAGCTTATCACAAGAATCTTAAAGCCAACTTTGGGCTTCATCCAAAGTTCAATAAAGTCTTGTGGTGGATCCAGGCCTAACCAGTCCATCCTAACATTATCTTGCCCTTGACTCTTATTGCCATTACCTTCCTGTGACAAAGCTTTGAAGAGCTTTGCCTCCAGGGAGGCAATTTTATGGGACAACACTTTGTTGTCATCCCTCCAACAAGCCATGATTTCAACACTTTTTTCTCTCTTGCTCTCAACGCCTCAATTTCACAGTTTGCCATTTCTTTTACTTATTGTAAGATTTCATCTCATCCTACCAATAAGTTCCAAGAATCCCAAGCATAGATTTGGTTCCCTTGGGCGGGAGTCCCTTCCTTTACAAAGTAATTGGAATATAGCTCTTCAAACACAGCCTTTACTTCCACCAAAGTCTCTACAGGAACAGTCTTGGTGACCTCCAGGCTGGTCCAGGCTTCTTCTAATGAACTTGTAGGAAACTCTTTCCTTGCCGCGGCGGTCTCCACACAAAAGACTCCAAATTTGTCTCTCTCAAATTTCAACAAAGAAGACATGATAATTGAAAAATAAGTGAGGGGAAAGCGTCAAAACCGACAATGTGAATATATTTTATTAATGTTTAACTGTTTTTGCTTATATACCATTCAGGGCATACACAGCTGAAAAACCTCTGGTTCCTAAATCAACCAATGATTTGTGTCACATGGTCTATGACATTTGAGTCATCCAACATAGATCTTTACCTAAAAGATCACCAACAATTGTCAACCTATGAGAATTAACCTACAATGAGAAGGAGTCACCTGACGCCATTCATCTCAATGTACCAATTTGGTATGGAGCTTGACCAGCTCCTGGCGTCAAAACCCTGTGGATTGCACATCCCAAACTCAGCTATCAGTGTTCCAACTGGGAATCAGCTGATCAAATCTGAATTCCTAGGCATCCTTGCCTTTATTTAGTTATCTTTGCATTTAATGGTTTTTTGCCTTAAAACCCATTAAAATGCTTCAAAACTCAAACCAGGCGCCACCGCGGCACCCAGCAATTTCCCCAGGCAGCACCTGAGAAAATTTGATAACAGCACTTCTTGAATCTATTAGGCGGCGCAGCGGCGCTTCTAACCCAATAAATTCTCTAACACAGCGCTTTTAACCCAAATTCCGGGGTTTTCCCATAGTTATACTTAACCATACCTCTTGACACAGTCAAGGCAATTAACTACTAGAACTAAATCCTCATTAATTATATTAGCTCATGTTTATTAATTAATCTTTCCAATTAACTAAACCATTTTGAGACGCCTAGTCTCCAAGATTGATTTGGCCAATCTTGCCTCAATTCTTCTAGTTAGCGGAACCTAACTGACCATCCATATTCTGTTCTTTTATTAAACATAGATATCCAGTTTCTAGGAACCTTTACCTCAAGAATTCCAATCAAACCTATCTATATGCAATAAACAGCAAAAACAGAATATCTTTATATTTTGGAGCATTTATTTGGCTAAATACTCAGCAGTGTTGTAACTGTGCTGTTTTAGCAGAGTTACACGGGAAAATTTTTTTAGGAGCTAGATAATAATCTTTATTGGAAGATAGTGATTATATAGTTCATGTGAATTAATGGATATCAGGAACATGATTGGTGATCACACGGCTGAACAAAAGAAGGGGGTGGTTTGATCCTGATAATGAGTCAAGTGCCAAATCAAGGTATCCACCGTAAAGGATCATCATCTGTTCATGTTGTTGGATTTGGTAATTTGAGTTGACTTCCTAGTCTGGCTTTGGGTGACTGGATAATCAGATTGCAGGTCACAAACCCGTTTACTCAGAACCTTGCTGGCAGGGTGAGCCTGCAGTTTTGACACCCCCCAACTGAAGGTCGGCCTCCTCTGGGGGCAGGTTGTCAGGGAGGTTGTCAGGAGCCTGGGCGCCGTATCAAATCAGTTGTTGCTTGGTGGCAGGCAGGGCGGTTTCTTGCTGTTTCTGTCTTGCTTTGCAGGGTTGTAGGCAATTGTGGTGAAAGGTCTTGTCTTGCTTGCATTTCCCAAGCCCTTGCACGAGGTAAGTGTTATTGTTATTTACCTTTAGAATGATTGCTGGCCCTACTTTCTTGGGTTGTAGTTTGCTCTTATCAACATTAATGACCCAGACTTTGTCCCCAACTTCATGTCTATTGTGGATGGGGACAAATGTCTTTTGTAAGCGTTCCCTTTCTTTGGCTGCTTGTTTGCTGTTGGCCTCTACTACTTGGGGATCTGAGCAAGGGGGGACTTGACTTGGAATTTCCAGTTTAGGTCCTGTCAATGCTTGAATGATATTTGACTGTGTGCCATATACCAGTTCAAACAGGCTTTTCCCGGTGGATCTGTTCACTTGGGTTTGGCACACAAGTAATGCAGTCGGTAGCTGCTTATACCAGTCTTCAGGTCTCCCGGCGGTGACTTTGGCTAGGGCTTGCACAAGGCTACCATTAAGCTGCTCTACGCGTCCATTGGCCTGTGGATGGTACGGTGTTGTGTTGGTGTGTTTGACCCCATTTTTGGTGAGGTACACATTGGTGTCTTTGGAGGTCAATTCTTTGCCCCCATTGGTTATCAGGAGTTCTGGCTTTCCAAACCTGCTGATTATTTCTTTGCCAATGAGTTGTCGGACATCATTACCGGTATGTGTTTTCACCGCTTGGGCTACTGGCCACCTTGTCGTGAAATTGATGGCTGTGATGATGTATTTTTTGTTGTTGTGCTTTCCTGGCATGGGGCCCACAATATCAAGAGCCCATACCTTGAATGGTAGTTGGGTTTGAATGGGGAGTACAGACTTAGGCGGGGTTTTGCTTTTGGCAAACTTTTTGCAGACCTCACACTGTTCTAGCACTTCCTGGACATTGTGGTATAAGGTTGGCCACCAGGCTTTATGCTTTAGGAATTTGTATAGATTTTGGCTCTTAGTATGTCCAAGATTTCTGTGGTAGCAAAAAATGTTATTAACTTGTTGATGTGTAGGAATGTAGGGAATGGAAATGCCATCTGACATTTTTCTGTGAAGAGTCCTGTATACGTCAGCAAAGAGATGTTCATTCTTGATGACCGTTTCTTTGGTGATATCAGTTTTGCCTGCAGGGAACCCTTTGTCTTTTGTACATAGCACTAGGAGAGGCCAGTCTGGGTTGAGCCCATTCTCTCCCCTAGAAGCGCGGACATACAGACGGGACAGGGCGTCCACCATGGCAAGCTTGCCCCCAGGCTTATATTAGATGAGCATGTTAAACCTTTCTAGTACTTACATCCACTGCGCTTGGCAGCGTGACAGGTTTGCTTGTGTCTTGAAATAGATGAGCAACTTGTGATCAGTTAGTGCTGTGAATTTTTTCTGCTGTTCCAGGTAACAGCACCATTTGACTAGGCAGTGTACAATGACCAGTAGTTCTTTGCCGTGGATTGGGTATTGACACTTGCTATCTGTCAGTTTGCGCGACTCGTAGGCTACAGGCAGGAAATCACTGTCACTATTCTTAATTTGTAGTACTCCCCCAATGGATGCATCTGAGGCGTCAGTTTCCATCTGGTACTCTCCGTCTTGTTTAGGATACTGTAAGATGGGAGCTGTTGTGAGCTTTTCTTTGAGACATCTAAAACAGAGGTCACGTTGGGGGTCCATACAAACTTAGACTTGGCGCCGGTTATGGCAGACAAGGGGGCGGTCAAGACACCACAGTTGGGTATGAAGCGTCGTACATAGGCCACCATTCCCAAGAAAGTGCGTAGTTCTGACTTGTCCTTGGGAGGTGGCATCTTGCAGATGGCTTGTATCTTTTGACTGCCAGGTTTGATGCTGTCTTTTGAGACTATGTGTCCCAAGAAGGATAGCTGCTCCCAGAAAACTGGCATTTGGAGGGCTTGGCTAACAGTTTGTGCCATGCCAAGGTTACAAAGACTTCCTCCAGGTCTTTGTGGTGCTGTTCCACCAAGGGGCTGTAGACAATAATATTGTCCAGGTACACTAGGACATGTTTGTCTATGTGTGGCACAAACACTTTGTCCATGAAGGTTACAAAAGTGGATGGGGCCTTGGTCATGCCAAAGTTGAGTACCACACATTTTTAGGAACTGTATTTAGTGCAGAAAGCTGTTTTGGGGATGTCTTCCTCCTTGATACAAATCTGATTGTAGCCTGCAGTTAGATCAATCTTGGAGAAGACGGTGGCTCCCCCCAAGGCGTCAAAGAGATCATCAATTAATGGTAATGGGTAACAATTCTTAATGGTGACTTTGTTTAAGGCGCGGTAGTCTGTGACCAGGCATAAGGTACCATCCTTTTTAGCCACAAAGAATATGGCGGCCCCAAAGGGAGACTGTGAGGGGCAGATAAGTCCTTTTTCCAGTGCTTCCTTGGGTTAGGCGCACAGGGTGTTGTCCTTGTTTGGGGTCAGTCAATAGATGGGATGTGCCTTGGGTACAGCCCCCTTGAGTTGGATAGAGTGTTGGATGTGCTTCTCAGGGGGTAGCCCAGGTAACACTTCTTTAAAGATGTCTGGGTGACGGGCCACAATGTTGCAATCTTGAGGCGTGGAGGTATCCTGGTGGTCCTTGAAGTGTATGATTTCATACTGACAGGAATCCCAGTCAATTGCCTCCAGGTTTTCCTTCTTGTCTAAATTCTCTGTGACACGTACAAAGACGTGGTCATGTAGGAGTTGGTCCACAGAGTCAGGATAGATCTGGTGGTTGACGCCTTCACTCTTGATGGTCAACACGGAGGTTGCCCAGTCCACGTGGGGGTTGTTCTTTTGTAACTAGTTTAACCCCAGTACAATGTCAAACCTTGGGAAGTCAATGACGGGGCCTTGGATGGTGGAGTGTAGGTTTTCAAGCATGACGGAGAAGGGGGCAGTTTCCTTTGTCAAAGCAATGTGGTGTTCATCAGCCAGGACCACATTTTTAATCTGCAAAGGATTAGTGGCCAGCTTGAACTTATCCACAAAGCTACTGTTGACTAGGGTTTGGTCTGCGCCCAAGTCCAGGAGTGCTGAGCCTGTGTAACTGCAAAAGCGGAAAGGATAGATATCAATTTATTGAGATGTCTGGTAATGGTGTACAGTACCGGGTCCTCCGAGGGCACTTGGATCATTGGGCATTGGTCTACGTCCTCAGGTTGGTATTCATTGTTGGGCAAGTCAGGAGTTGCGTGGGGAGAGCTTGGCTTGCTCAGTGCTCTCCACGGGCTTTTCCCTCATCTTGGTTGCCTTGGGTGGTGGTGACACGGAAATGGGTACAATTTGATTAGCTGTTATTTCCATTCCCATTCCCATTTGAACCCGTGGGCTTGTGGTTGTGGTTGTTGCTGTTGCCTCCAGGAGGTGGTCAGGAGGAGCGCCCACTTGGATGGGAGTCCTTGGGTCTTTCTTGTTTCCCAGTCTGTGCCTTGTGTAGGGCGTTGGATGTTTGTTCCGCTTTTTCTGCTTCACAGTACAGGCTTTGCAGGTTGGTTACCTGGTCCAGGTTCACATGTCTCATAACATGCAACTTGAGGGTGACATAGTACATGAGGTGTGTTGCTGGGTATCAAAGGTCATGTCGGATGGGGCACAGAGACGGAGTTCCTTGTAGGCGCGGGTGAGTTCTTTAACAGTGCCTGTCTGGGTCAGGTTCTTTACTTGATGTATGATCATGAGTGCTGTATCCTTAAGCACAAACCTTTCCAAATAGTCCTGTTTGAAGGTGTCCCAGTTCTTATCAGAGTGCTCTTTGTGCCACTTGTCACACCAGGTGCCAGTGTCATGGGTCAGGCAAATGGAAATCTCCGCAATCCAGAATTGCTGTGGGCATTCCATTTGGGACAGTTTGCTTTGGGCAGACTGGATCCATGCGGCAGCATTGTTGTTGTTGGCCCTGGCAAAGGGCTCTAAGGCAGCGCTGCAAAGTCTTTGTGCTACATAGGCAGGCATGGTGGTTTTGTCAGCTTGTTGTGGCATCAAGGAAGGTGCCTGAAAGAACCCTTGGGCAGATAGGGCATTGAAGGCGGGTAGCAGGATCACCGTGTTTTGGTAGAGGACAAAACCATCAGGTATCTTGGTACCAGGAGTATACAGAGTCTAGTTGGGCGGGAGGCCAGACATAATTCTGACAAGGATTTGTTGGCCGCGGCGAGTGCGGACAACAGGCGGAATTTTTCAAGATAAGGTAGGATGGAGAGCCTACCTGTGCTACAATGTTGTAACTGTGCTGTTTTAGCAGAGTTACACAGGGAAAACATTTAGAAGCTAGATAATAATCTTTATTGGAAGATAGTGATTATATAGTTCATGTGAATCAATGGATAGCAGGAACATGATTGGTGATCACACGGCTGGACAAAAGAAGGGGGCGGTTTGATCCTGATAATGAGTCAAGCGCCAAATTGAGGTATCCATCTTAAAGGATCATCATCTGTTCATGTTGTTGGATTTGGTAATTTGAGTTAACTTCCTAGTCTGGCTTCGGGTGACTGGATAATTGGATTGCGGGTCACAAACCTGCTTGGTTGGAACCTTGCTGGTGGGTCAAGCCTGCGGTTTTGACAGCAGTGACTGTAGTAAAGTCACATGTCTTCTCCCTCCTGTAGCATGAGCAAGAGAAAACACTCTCCAAGCTCTGAGATCTCGCCAACCGCGTCCCCCACCAAGCCTACAACCTGTGCCACCCTCTTCACCAAGGCCATCCAGGGTGCGGCCAAGCACAAGTATAAGGCCCCTGAGCTTATTGCCACTGCCATCCTGGAAGGGGATGAAATGAAACAGGGAAAGAAGGATGAGGAGTAAACTTTCTTGCTCAGTTATATGTTTTTTACTTTTAACTTATAACTTTTTAGCTTTAATTTCTACTTTTTAGTTTTGATCATTCAGTTTTAGTTTTAATTTTTAAGTTTTTTGATTTAATTAGATATCAGTGATTGTTTTATGTATGTATGGTAAATTTGAGATGAATATTTATAGTTGAAAGTAAGTGAAATATCTTAATTTTTGTTAATTTCCTAATAAAACATATGATATTCACAGTTGTGCTTATATGAACTATATCAAATAAAAATATATATTTTTTCATATTTTGCATAACTTTTATTGTTATGTTTGTGTTTTTTTTGTTTCATTGGAATTTTAATTTATATTGTAATAAAAAATATTTTTATAATGAATAGTGTAAATTACATAGTAAAATGAGACATAATTGCTTATTTCTCCTTATTTTTCTTAATTAGAGAACTGCTTTATTAAATTATTTAAGTTTTCTGGGATTAATTTAGTATAACATAGCTGTAAGGCTTATTTTTTTATATTAAAAGTTTTCAGTACATCAAGATCCATTAATTAAAAAAGTGTCAATTTCCAGTTGTCAATCAGGGAAAAAGCCGAATTCTCACTTTACTATAGTGTTGAGCACCAGGGAGTCAAACTTACCACAGTTGCCCTGCAGACGCCTTATCAAGGCTATACAATAAACATGTTCTACGCACTGATGGGGACCCTGATTGGCCCATTTTAATCATGGAGAATCTCCAAGAAGGATTCCCACCTGGAACACCAATGGACATCAAAGAGAAGGTCCTCAAGAACAAACACCTGTTCAAAAACGTATATGGCACATTACAACAAACACTTCCAAATGATGACACTGTACCCTACTTCCTGTCAACACAAAAGATTGACACAATCCTCTGATACCACAGAGATCTGGGCCACACCCATAGCAGGAACTTGCATGAATATATCAAGACGCCCTACTGGTGGCCCAACATGCTAGATGATATCAAGATAGTACTGGAGCAATGCAAAGTCTGTGAAAAGTATGCCCAAACCAAGGCATCACCCAAGTCAGTACTACCAGTATCAATCACGCAACCCTTCAAGGTGTGATCACTGGATATTGCGGAACCAAAGCCTTTCAATAACAAAGGCAAAAATTACATCATAACAGCAATTGACTATGTAACAAGATGGCCTGTGACATAAGCTACAAAGGAACACAAAGGCAATTATGTGAGACATTTATTGAGAAAGAAATCATAGCCAAGTTTGGGAACCCCAACCTTCTGATCACAGACAGAGGGACAAAGCTTAAAGCCATTGACACCAATATATACCTTGTCAAGAACAGAATAAAACACATCACGGCTATCCTGTATCATCCACAAGCAAATGAAAGAGTAGAATGACTAAAAGGCTCACTAGTGGAAGCCCTCAGTAATTTATCTGCCAACAATCCAAAAGCTTGGGTCAACATGCTACCAACAGCACTCATGGTGTGCAGAACACAAGTCAACCGTAATACAGACAAAAGCCTGTATTAACTTATCTATGGGCAAAAGACTGTCATTGTTAGTACTACCACAGGGCTACAATTACATCTACCTAAGAAGGTGCCAGATAACAGTGATCCTGATGTACAGCGTGCTAGAAAAGACCAAGAAGACAAGGGGGAAAAAAGCCAAGAGAGAGGCAATCCCACTAATACAAGAAAGATTCCAAGTTGGGGACAAAATCTGGGTTGTCAATCACAATCAGCATAAGTGGGATCCAGGGTTACGTGGGCCAGGAATTTTCATGGAGGTTAAGCCCAACAATATCTACCTCATCAAGGGAATTGGCGCTTGAACCAAACTAAAGCACATGCACCATGACTGACTCCGTCTGTTCAAAGCAAGAACAGCTCAGTGCAACTCCAGATTCCCTGTTCCCAACACCAAACTATTTCAGTACCAAGCCTGTATTCCTGACACTCTCAAGAAAATTCCCAAGGTTCCACCTTCCAGCACCCCAGGGGGAGATGTCGTAACATCTTCAATTACTCCCTCTCAGGAAATTAATTCCCTGAGTGACTCACTGAATGATTCCCTAACTAATCATTAAGTTGGTGGCACTACTATCTTTCAGCCATCTATCACGGGAATCAAACATTCTGAATCCTAAGCAGAACACAACTTGAATAAGCCTTGTGACTTAAGAGAGACATTACTCAGATAAGCCCCATGACTTCCATGACATACATGGACAACATATGACTTTCCATGATACTATATATTATCATATATTCATATCCAATAAAGTATCATTCTTTTATTAATCTTCCCCTTTATTTTGTTTATTATACTTCCCAGAAGTATATACTTGACACTGGAATACTTGCACATAGAAGACCATCCACTTTGAAAACATAAAAGATCCACATGGACAGGATCCCATATTTTAAAGTTTTTCCAAGTATTCCCTTTCATCTTCAAAAGAAAAGCTGGCAGGATTATCCCTGACAGAGGCATTCAAAAAAATTGATCACAAAGAAAGTATCCCTAAATCAAGCTTTAACTACCCTTTAATGCTGCAAGGAGTTGAAGACTTAAAAGAGCACCTAGATGAAGCATTAGGAAAGGGACTCATAAGACCATATAAATCTCCCTTTAATGTAGATATCTTCTTTTTAGCTAATAAAGATGGAGGACTATGTCTTGTCACCAACTACTGAGCACCTAACAAGATTAAAATTAAGTGTAAGGCTTTAGACTTTTTCAATGACACCTGAAGTTGTATCAAAGCCTGTGCTTAGCCATCATTAATTAACTACTATTTCCCAAAGATAAGAAAGATACAGCTAGTATAAATACAATAGATTTATTGATGAGCCTAAATATGAGGAAATCAAATTGCTTGGAATAGTATATCTGTGAGGACCTTTATAACCAGTTTTATGAAAAGGGATGATAGGGGGATCATTTTCAAGCAAGATTTACTCATAGTCTCAAACCAGAAATATACTTTCAGGGGTAAGATTCTGAAAGCTGGAATTGAGGGCTTTTGACAGCATAAGTTTGGGCTGAAACAGTCCATTATTCTGGTAATATAGGCAACCAAAGATGATGATTAAGAAAAAAACCAAAATAGAATCCTTGGAATAGATATAAATAAAATAGGAAAGTTCAGTTGAGACTAAAATCCTTAGTCCTGACATTAAGAGCAGTATTCCTGTCCCTGATTGATGACCTCTTTAATGTCTTGGGGAGATCACAGTTCTTCACCAAGTTTGACCTGACTATGGGATACCATTGAATTGGGGCAGGAAGATATTCTGTCATTTATTTTTTAGTTGACTGGTTTTCAGTAAAACTTTATACAACTATACTTTTTTCATATGTAATTTTTTACTTTGAAGCAAAAAAAATCAGAAATAAAAATAAATAAATTCTTCCTATAAAAGCTATTCTTTGAAACTTTTGATTTTTCTATTTTATTTTCTAGCAGTGAAATTCAATATAATTAGCCTTAAAAACGTAAATAATTAAATTTAAGACTTTTAAATACAAGGAAAATAAAAAACAATTAGTTGTGTGAAGCATAGCTTTTATTAAATAGACTATATTTAAAAAATTATTTATTATAAAGTTAAAATTTTATACACAGAGAAATTTATAGTTAAATCAAATTTGACTGAAAATTAGTCACCTGAAAAATAATTGGTGGAATATCTTCCTGCCCCATCAAATCAGAGTCAACAACAAGGATATCTAAAAAACTTCATTCACAACCAAATATGAGACATTGTAATGTGTTGTTATAAAATTTTGCATGGCCTATGCTCCCAGTACCTTTACCATGTTTATTAATGAGGTGTTCAAGGAGAATATTGGAAATCATGTCAAGATTTACCTGTATGGCAATACCATCTACACCCTGCTAAGAAACAGCATTGGAAAAATATCTGCACTTTACTCACAGCACTAGAAGATAGCCAAATGGTTGCAAAACCATTCAAGTGTGGGGTTTCCCCGTGATTCACCCTGCCTGGGGAATATCATCAGCAAGGACATAATCAAGTCTGACCCTGAAAAAGTAAGAGCCATAACCAACATACCAGCACCTCAGAGCAAGAGAAGACTCTGTACCTTCCTGAGGATAATGGCATGCATCAGAAATTTCATCCCAGACCAAGGAGTGTTGACTGCCCTGCTATCTGCAATCACTGGCAAAGAAAGAAAATTGTCAAGACACTGTTATAAGTGCAACACTCCTGCCAACCAAAATACCTAATGGTTGCTGTGCACATATTACAATACCAACCAAGAAAGAATCTTCAAACTTGAAACAGACGCCTCTGACTACGCCATTGGTGGAGCGCTCAGGATACAGACAACAGACAAGGGCCACTTTACTGTTGCATATGAGTCAAGAAAACTCTCAGATGGTGAGCAAAGATTTACATCCACAATAAATAATTAATAGTGATTGTCTATTGCCGTGTTCTGAGGCGCAGCACAGACACACAACGGGAAATCCTAACCTTAGGATTGGATTTGTACTAAGTCTTGGTTAGATGACAGGAAAGGCTATGTGATTACCTTGCGGCCCTGGAAGAATAATCTCTACTAGTTGTGGCTAGACAGAGGCGCTGAAGTACTGAAGACACAAAGACAAAAATGTGAATAGAACTTAATTTTTATTGGTGAATATGAAATGGAATATATAGTGGTTAGGAATTCCACAAAACACTACCATGACGGTAGGATCACTTGCCACCAGCATGAGTGGGGCAAGTGAGTTGCGCAGGATCAAGAAACCAAACAATTGTGTTTCCTGATTCAGTCATTAACTCATTTCAAGAGGCAAAAGCAAAAGCAAGAGATTTGTCTTTGAAATGGCCCACCAAAGGCAAAATTGACACATGGTGAATAGTGGTATTCATGACATTGCCCTCCCCTAGATTGGCCTTAGGGGGGTGGTATTTGCGGAGGAACTTGGCATGCACTTGAGCAAAGGAACAGCTACTGGAGAGGAGC
The DNA here is from genome assembly GCA_014839935.2 of Entomophthora muscae. NCBI lineage: Eukaryota > Fungi > Entomophthoromycota > Entomophthoromycetes > Entomophthorales > Entomophthoraceae > Entomophthora > Entomophthora muscae. Next base: position 118,381 of record QTSX02006565.1, read on the forward strand.
TTTACAGTGTATTCAGACCCTTGTTTGAAGGTCACTTCCAAAGGGCCAATCCACAGAGTGTCCAGCTTATGTGCGCGCCCACCTACTCTATGTTGGTAGTAAAGAACATGGTCACCAACATCAAATTCAGGCAAGGGGGGAGCATCCAGCATTATTGGGGGAAAGTTCAAGCATCATAGTCTTGTATACAGAAGTGTAGGCAGTGGCCTGTATATCAATTATGAGGTTGACTAGATCCTTGATGTGGTTTTCAGGATTAATGGCCTTATCAGAAAAAAGCAGGGGGGCCCAAGAGCAATGGGGTAGTAGCCTCTTACCCATACATCATAGCAAAGGGGGAATACCCAGTGACCTGATGTTGGCTCAGACAATAGGCAAAGAGTGCAGCAGGTAAGTATAGATCCCAATTGGCAGCGTCAGAGTAGGTGAGCTTTCTCATGATGGAGACTAGTGTTGAATTTGCACACTCAACAGCCCCATTGGTAGAAGGGTTGTAGGGGCAGAGAAGGACTGGTGGGACCCCAAAGCTTTTACAACAGAGGTTATCAGCTTGGCATTGAAGTTAGTCCCATTATCTGAGAGCAACACTTGAGGACAGCCATGGCGGTAGAAAACATCTTGTAACAGGAAGGCAGCAGTAGTCTTAGCAGTGATGTCTTTAGTAGGGCGAGCTTCTACCCACTTGCTGAAGTGGTTGACAGCAATCAGGATAAAGCGGCATCTGGAACAGGAGCAGGGGAGAGGGCCTACAGCATCAATGCTGACAGTGTGAAAGGCATGTTGAGGGGGAACATATTTGAAGTCATGAGAAGCAGCTCAGGGCCTCTGAAGTTGGCAGTCATGGCAACTAGCTATGACATCTGGGATCAACAGGCAAAGATTCTCCCAGAAGTAATTCTTCTGAAGCCAGTCAAAAGTCTTAGTGATGCCTCCATGCCCAGTCTCTTTATGAGCTTGCAAACCAACAAGAGGCAAAGACTGGGTCATACATAGGGTGATACTGATCTTGTACTTACTTGAAGAGCTGATTGTTGCAAATGAGGTTACTTCAGATAGCTTGGACAATGCTAATTGGACTTCTTCCGTCTTGTTTTCCCAAGAGGAAAAATCCTTTTAGTTTATACAACCGGTCAGCCTCCGCAGGATGTAAAGCAAGAATGGGCATTATGGATAGCCCAACAGTGTTCTGATGTTGAATCCCAGGGCAATGGAGCACAGTGAAGTTGTAACCTTGCAGACGTAGGGCCCATATAGCTAGGCGCCCTTCTGGCTCCTTAAGTTGTTGTAACCATTTAAGGGAAGTGTGGTCAGTGACAACTGTGAAATGGGTACCATACACATAGTGACAGAACTGTTTGACTGTATGCAACATGGCAAGACACTCCTTCTCTGTGACACTATAATTCTTCTTGTGCTTGTTTAGCACACAGGAAGTGTAAGCCACAGGATGGTCTACGCCCTTGTTGTCTAGTTGGGCCAGAATAGCCCCAATAGCAAGATTGCTAGCGTCAGTGTATATGATGAACTCCTTATCATAGTCAGGATACACTAAGATTGGCGTCTATTTGAGTTTTTGCTTAAGGATTTTAAAGGCTTGCTGCTGACTGGCAGTCCATTCAAAAAGGACATTATGTAATAGCTGGACTAGAGGTTTGCTAGCATTGGCAAAGTCAGGGATAAACTGTCTGTAGTAGCCCATCATCCCTAGAAAGACTTGTACCTCTTGCAGGTTGGTGGGCAGAAGCATTTTGTCAATGGCCTCAACTTTCTTAGTCATTGGGCAAATCCCTGTCTGGGTTACTTCATGGCCCAAGAATTCAAGACACTCTTTAAAGAAGGCACACTTGGAAGGTTTTAGTTTGAGGCCAGCTTCCAAAATATTTATGAACACCTATTTGAGATGAGCCAGGTGGTTGGTGAAGGTAGCACTGAAAACCGTTATATTATCCAAGTATACTAGGACGCATGACAGCTTCAAATCGCAGAAGATGGAGTCCATGGCCCTTTGGAAGGTGGCCGGGGCATTGCAGAGTCCCTGCGGCATGCAAGTAGGCTCAAAAAGCCCTTCAGTGTAATGAGCGCGGTTTTTTGGCAATCCTTGGGCAACAGATCAGCTTGACAGTATCCAGATGCCAGATCTATTGTGGAGAAAAACTTAGAGCCTCCAAGACGTTGGAGATCATCATCAATACACAGCAAAGGGTATGAGTCCTTATTGGTCAAAGAGTTCAATTGGCAATAGAGCATCACAATACAATGACCCCCATCCTTCTTCTTTAAGATGAGTAGTGGGGAAGCCCAAGAACTTTGGGAAGGCGCCAGCAGCCCAGCGTCTAACAGTTGTTTGAGCTCTTTAGATACCTGGGCGTCCTCCACGCGGCTGCAGCAATATGGTTTAGCACATAAGGGGGGAGCGTTGCCAGTGACAATCTGATGGATAATGCCTTTGGCTAACCCATAGTCAGTACTGTCTTTAGCAAAGATGTAGAAAATTGGTCTAGCAGGTCTAGCACCTCTTTCTGTTGAACTGGGGACAGCTGTGGAAAGTCTTGCGCAGTGAACAAGGATAGGACTTGGAGCTCATCCTCAGGTGGGTTAAAATCTTGGAATGTGCCAAAGGAATGAAGAGACAGGACATCAGGAGCGCCCAACAACTTGCCATATCCAACAACCTTTCCCGTAGACACAGTCATGGGGAGTGCAGTCAGGTTGGCTACCAACAATTGAACAGGGTCCTTATGGGAGACATCTAGGATTCCAGGACAGAGATAAGGTTTGTTGCGCCCTAATGAGGGGGGGAGAGTACAACTCCAGGAAAGTGTGTTCAGGTAGTTCATATGATATCTGGGAGTCTAGGATGGCCTGGGAGCCAGGGAGGATGGTGACTGTTGTGTTCTGAGGCGCGGCACAGACACACAACAGGAAATCCTAACCTTAGGATTGGATTTGTACAAAGTCTCAGTTAGATGACAGGGAAGGCAATTGCGTTTACCTTGCAGCCCTGGATGAATAATCTCTACTAGGCGTGGCTAGAGAGAGGCGCAGAAGTACAGAAGACACAAAGACAAAAATGTGAATAGACTCAATTTTATTTGTGAATAAGGAAATCAAATATATAGTGGTTGAGAATACCACAAAACATTACCAGGACAGTAGGATCACTTGCCATAAGTATGAGTGGGGCAAGTGAGTTGCGCAGAGTCAGGAAACCAAACAAGCATATTTCCTGATGTAGAAACCAGTTCATTTTGAGAGTCAAAAGCAAAAGCAAGAGATTTGTCTTCAAAATGGCCCAACAAAGGCAAAATCAAAGCATGGTGAATGCTGTTATTCACGACATTGCCCCCCTCTAGATTGGCCTTAGGGGGGTGATACTTGCGGAGGAACTTGGCGTGTACGCAAGCAAAAGGGCGACCACTGAAGAGGAGCTTTACAGTGTACTCAGACCCTTGTTTGAAAGTCACCTCTAAAGGACCAATCCACAGTGAGTCCAGCTTGTGCGCACACCCACCCACACAGTGTTGGTAGTACAGGACATGGTCACCAACATCAAACTCAGGCAAGGGGGAGCGTGAAGCATTGTCAGGAGAGAGCTCAAGCATCTTAGTCTTATATGCAGAAGTGTGGCAGTGGCCTGTATATCAATGATGCGGTTGACTTAGTCTTTGATGTGGTTGTCAGGATTTATGGCCTTATCAGAGGAGAGTAGGGGAACCCCCAAGAGCAACAGAGTGGTTGCTTCACGCTCATACAACATGGCAAAGGGGGAGTACCCTATGACCCAATGTTGGCTCAGACAATAGGCAAAGAGTGCAGCAGTTAAGTATAGATCTCAATTAGCAGCGTTATATTAGATGACTTTTCTCATGATAGAAACCAGTGTTGAGTTGGCACACTCAACTGCCCCATTAGTGGAAGGATTATAGGGAGCAGAGAAAGACCGGTGAGTTCCTGAAGCTTCAACAACAGAGGTTACAAGTTTGGCATTGAAGTTGGTTCTGTTGTCTGACAACAGCACTTGAGGACAGCCATGGCGGTAGAAACATCTTGCAGTAGGAAGGCAGAAGTAGTCTTAGCAGTGATGTCTTTAGTAGGGCAAGCTTCTACCCACTTGCTGAAGTGGCCAACAGCAATCAGGATAAAGCGGCATCTGGAACGGGAGCAGGGGAGAGGGCCTATAGCATCAATGCTGACAGTGTGAAAGGCATGTTGAGGGGGAACATATTTGAAGTTGTGAGAAGCAGCTTGGGGCCTCTGAAGTTGGAAGTCATGGCAACTAGCTATGACATCTGGGATCAACAGGCAAAGATTCTCCCAGAAGTAATTCTTTTGAAGCCAGTCAAAAGTCTTAGTGATGCCTCCATGCCCAGTCTCTTTATGAGCTTGCAAACCAACAAGAGGCAAAGACTGGGTCATACATAGGGTGATACTGATCTTGTACTTACTTGAAGAGCTGATTGTTGCAAATGAGGTTACTTCAGATAGCTTGGACAATGCTAATTGGACTTCTTCCGTCTTGTTTTCCCAAGAGGAGAAAATCCTTTTAGTTTATACAACCGGTCAGCCTCCGCAGGATGTAAAGCAAGAATGGGCATTATGGATAGCCCAACAGTGTTCTGATGTTGAATCCCAGGGCAATGGAGCACAGTGAAGTTGTAACCTTGCAGATGTAGGGCCCATCTAGCTAGGCGCCCTTCTGGCTCCTTAAGTTGTTGTAACTAATTGAGCAAAGCGGTCAGTGACAATAGTGAATGGGTACCATACACATAGTGACAGAACTGTTTGACTGTATGTAACATGGCAAGACACTCCTTCTCTGTGACACTATAATTCTTCTTGTGCTTGTTTAGCACACAAGAAGTATAGGCTACAGGGTGGTCCACACCTTCATTGTCAAGCTGAGCCAAGATAGCCCCAATAGCAAGGTCACTAGCATCAGTGTACAAGATGAATTCCTTATTGTAATTGGGGTACACTAAAATGGGAGCTTTTTTGAGTTTCTGCTTTAGAGTCATGAAGGCTTGCTGTTGGCTGGCGGTCCATTCAAATGGAACATTACACAACAGTTGGACCAGGGGTTTGCTAGTATCAGCAAAATCAGGGATGAATTGTCTATAGTAACCCATCATGCCCAAAAAGACTTATACTTCTCAGAGGTTGGTGGGTGGAAGCATTTTGTCAATGGCTTCAACCTTCTTGGTCATTGGACAAATCCCTGTTTAGGTTACTTCATAGCCCAGGAATTCAAGGCGTTCTTTGAAGAAAGCATACTTAGAGGGCTTTAGCTTGAGGCCAGCTTCTTGGATCTTTATGAACACTTCTTTAAGATGGGCTAAGTGATCAGTGAAAGTGGCGCTGAATACTGTTATGTCATCTAGATAGACTAAGACACACAACAACTTCAAGTCAGCAGGATGGAGTCCCTGGCCCTCTGGAAAGTTGCTGGGGCATTACAGAGCCCTTGTGGCATGCAGGTAGGCTCTAACAATCCTTCTGATGTGATGAGTGCAGCCTTCAAACGGTCTTTAGGAGAGAGGTCAACTTGCCAGTAACCAGACGCCAAATCCATGGCAGAGAGAAACTTAGAACCTCCAAGGCGTCAAAGAGCGTCATCAATACAGGGTAAGGGATAGGAATCTTTCTTGGTTAGAGAATTCAACCTTTGATAGTCCATCACAATCTGGTGTCTACCATCCTTTTTCTTTAAGATGAGCAGAGGAGAAGCCCAGGGGCTTTTATAGGGAGCTAGCAGTCCAGCATCCAGTAGTTGTTTAAGCTCCTTAGAAACCTGCACATCTTCCACTTGGCTGCAGCAGTATGGCTTGGCACAAAAGGGAGAGCATCTCCTGTGTCAATCTAAAGAATCACACCTTTGGCCAGCCCATAATCAGTGATATCTTTAGCAAAGATGTCTGAGAATTGGTCTAGTAAATCAAGAACTTCTTTCTGTTGAACCAGGGACAACTGAGGGAAGTCTTGGGCAGTGAACAGAGATAGGACTTGAGGCTCGTCTTTGGGTAGGTTAAAGTCTTGAAACGTTCCAAAAGGGTGAAGAGACAAGACGTCAGGAGCATTTAACAACTTTCCGTAATCACCAACCTGTCATCTGGATATAGTCATAGGAAGTGTAGTAAGGTTGGAAACTAGTAAATGAACAGGATCCTTGTGGGAAACGTCCAGAATTCCAGGACAAAGGTAAGGCTTGTTACGCCCCAGCAAAGGAGGGGAGTACAGCTCTAAGAAAGTCTGTTCAGGTAGTTTATATGATATATGGGAGTTGATGATAGCCTAAAACCCTGGAGGAATGGTGATAGCAGACGTGGCCATGAGAGGGATACCTTCAGATGCAGGGCAAGCCATGGGAGGAACTTCATGTTGATGGAATGGGTTTGGTATTTTAGGATGAAAACCCCAGTGGAATACTCCAGAGTACATGTCTTCAAACATTTACCAGGAACTTTGATTGGCTCCTCAAAGATCAGAGGGACTTTTTACCCTAGGATAGAAAGATAGCCATCCTTTAGGTTGATGATTCCATTATATTCCCAAAGGAACTGGGTACCAACCAAAAGGTCATAGCTCTCATTTTCTAGAACAACAGCCGGCGCAGCCAACAGGAGTTTACCAAATTGCATTGGTAAGGCCAAGTACACACCAATGGCGCAAGTCATGGAGATACCAGTGGTGCCATAGGATTGATGGTAGTTGAGATTGGGGGCCAGCTTAAGTTTCTTTGCCAGTTTAGAAGAGGCAGCATTGACAGGAGAACCAGTGTCCAGGACGGCTTTGATCTTTACTTTTTGGATAGATATCTCTACTTGGGTGGTGGTGCGTCCAAAGGGTGGCAGAACAGCCAAGATATCCTGTGCCTCAGCTAGTTTCTTGTCCCATTTCTCATTTATGCATTGTAGTTCTGGAAACTTCTTATATACAGTTTGGAGAGGGAGTGAGACAGATACATTCTTGAAAACAGCGTCTGCAACTTCAGCAGCTTCCTCTGATGATTCCACTAATACAGGGGACTGTTTTGCCTGAGTAAAATAAGGACGGGAGACAACTGCTTTGGCCTCAGACAAGAGCTTGGAGGTAGTTGTAGTCTTCCCAGATTCTAGCTTGTAGGGAACTGCAATAGTCTCAGGGACGGCAAGAACAGAATACCCGTATGCATCAGGGTCTTCAACATCAGATTCATCCACATCAGAATCATCAGAAATGTCATGGAACAGAAGGAGGATAGGAGGAGCTTCATCATCATCAGGCTCAAAGTCAGTAGCAGGCAGAGGTGTAGAAGGAGACTGGGAAGAATTGTCAACCAAGAGCGTCTCTGCCTCTAGATTGACTGTTCTTTTCCCGACTGATACTTGGGATCAGCTTCTTCAACCTGCAGATTGGTGCAGACGCAAGAGTGTTGGCCTATCTGACTGCAGTTGTGGCAAGCCTGACATCAAGGAGGATTTTTCAAGTTCATGGTGAGAATACAAGGACCGCAAGAAGAGGAGCCAGAGTTAGAAGCGGCACAACTCTCCCAAACAACTGCCCCAGAATGGGTAAGATGCATGTCTTGTAGAAGTGTCTTTATACTTTTCATGGAAGACAGCATAGCCTTGTGGGCCTTGAAATGAAGACACAGGAGTTGATTCACCTTGAGGGCCTGGGCGCAGGCCATATACGCTTCATGCATCATCAATTGTCTGCTTGTTATTAATTGTTGTCCCTCCATGTAAAATCTGTCTGAAAATTCAGCTAATGTCTCTTTGGGTTTGAATGATATGTGCATGAAGGCATCCTTTTTCACCTCCAGGCTAAGATCACCACCAAACTTGTCAATCAGGAGCTGTTTCATGTCTTCCCAGGTCTCAATGGTGGGCAGCTCTTGCACAACTCCCTCTTGACAGGTTGGGTGTAGGCAAGTCAGAATATGTTCTTTCTTAACTTCATCTGATGCTTGTCTCATAGCAGTCTTGTAAATAGTTAAGAAGGGAGCAATAGTTGAGGTTTTAATATCAAATACTTGCTTAAAAGTAGGCTTGAAGTGTGCCACAGGAGTTGGACCACCATTGTTGCTATCAAGTACATTTATGCGCGGGGAGAATTCAGCTTCAGATTTGGAGAGAGGTTGTCTAGCCCATAGCTGTCGAACACTTTCTTCAAGGATTGTCAGAGTCTCGGTAGTTCTGGCACCCATAGTGTTGGCTAGAATGGTCTGTCGTTCAGTAACATCTAGGTGTTGTCCTTGGGTAGTGACAACAGTGGAGAGCTCAGCCAGCCGCAAAGTAAGGGATGGCCCCACTGATAGGCAGGGGGTGAATCTGTTGTTTACTGAATCAATCAGCTCACTCATCTCCTGTACGTCTCTGTCCAACTCAGTCTGGTCTCATTTCAAATGGTCCACCTCATTAGCTAGGGCAATCAACTCCCTGGCACAGTGGATTTGAGGAGCTCCTGCCAAACCAGGACAACAGCCATCTTCCTTGTTAACCCCGAGTGGACTAGCAGCAGCCGTCACTACCTCACGTAAAGCAGCAACTTCCTGCTGTAGTTCAGAGACCTGAGCAGTCAGCGCAAGAACCTGGGGGTCAGGTTGAGGCGTTTCAGTAGGACGTCCTTGGCTACAAGTGGAAGCACATAATTCTCAGATGGCCTCCCAGATCCTCTGCTCTCTGTCCACCAGATCATCAGCAGGAGGAGAAGGCAGGGCATCAGGTTTGGGAGTAGACAGCTCATTCACCTGACTCTGAAGATTGGCAATAGCAGTAGCAGTGGTAGCTCTCTCTTGATCAAATTCTGCACTGAGTTCATTTAGACCTTGGGCGGCAAGGTCAGCTACCTGTTGCAATTGCTCAAAGGAATAGGCACTGAATGCATTGAACTGTTGCACTAGGCGTTCAAAGTTGGTGAGGTAAGCGTTTAGGGTGGAGTATACTTGAGTTTGCCAGGGTTGTTCTAACTGATGAAACTCATGTAGCTGCTCCCTAACGTACTCAGGGATGGACTGGCGCATTTGCTTGATAGAATTGACTAAACGTGTTTGAGAGGTGACCAAATCACGCTGATTGTCAGATACCAAGGAGAACAGGGAATGAATCCACTGTTGATAGGCAGCAAACTGGTCCCAATGATGGGTAACAGCTGCTTGTAGAGACAAGATCACTTGAACGTGGAGTCCCAACACCATCTGGTGGTGGGCCAAGGCAGGCTGTACAAAGGATGACAGCAGGTGTTCAGCGGAGCCAGCCGCTGAGAGGAGATGTTGTGGAAACTGAGGGGCTACAATTAACTCATAGTATTTGGCACAGTTAAACTGTATCTGAAGGCAAGGGATGGCCCTGTCCCAAGATATCCCAAGGTCTACCTCCATGACTTGTTCCAAGTCAGGGGTACCCATAGGGTAAGCAACTAGGCGGGGACCATTCCCAAGGTTCAGTACAGTAGGGACAATAGGTGGGTTGGCAATGTCTTCCTCAATAGGAGGGCTGGTAATTTCAGGCGAGGTTGCTCCCAAATAGGCAGAGGCAAGGGACCTGAAAACATAGATGCAAAAGGGATAACCAAGGGGCTTACTGCCTTGTAGTGAGCACCATTTTTGTTGTGTTCTGAGGCGCGGCACAGACACACAATGGGGGATCCTAACCTTAGGATTGGATTTGTACTAAGTCTTGGTTAGATGACAGGGAATGCAATTGTGTTTACCTTGCAGCCCTGGATGAATAATCTCTACTAGGCGTGGCTAGAGAGAGGCGCGGAAGTACAGAAGACATATAGACAAAAATGTGAATAGAACTTATTTTTATTGGTGAATAAGGAAATGGAATATATAGCGGTTAGGAATATCACAAAATACTACCAGGACAGTAGTATCACTTGCCACAAGCATGAGTGGGGCAAGTGAGTTGTGCAGAGTCAGGAAACCAAACAAGCATATTTCCTGATGTAGAAACCAGTTCATTTCAAGAGTTGAAAGCAAAAGCAAGAGATTTGTCTTCAAAATGACCCACCAAAGGCAAAATTGAAACATGGTGAATGCTGTTATTTACGACAGTGACAGCGGACGTGGCTAGGAGAGGAATCTCTTCAGACGCATGACAAGCCATAGGTGAACATTTCATGTTTGAAGAGTGGGTGCAATTTTTTGAGGTTGAAACCCCCAGTGGGGGTTTCCAAGGCACATGTCTTGAGACATTTCCCAGGAGCTTTAACCGGCTCTTCAAAGATCAGAGGGACTTTGTATCCCAGAATAGAGAGGTAATCATCTTTCAAGCTTATTATCCCATTTTATTGCCTAAGGAACTGAGTGCCAACTAAGAGATCATAACTCTTGTTTTCCAAGACAACTGCTGGCGTAGCTAGGAGAAGCTTGCCAAACTGCATGGGTAGAGCAGAGTAAGCCCCTATGGCGCGGGTCATAGACAGTCCAGCCGTGCCATACAACTGGTGATAATTAAGATCAGGGGCAAGTTTGAGTTTCTTCACAAGCTTAGAGGAGACAACGTTGACTGGCAAGCCAGTGTCTAAGACGTCTTTAAACTTCACTTTTTGAATGGATATCTTTACCCAAGTGGTAGTGCAACCAAAGGATGGAAGGACAGCCAAGATATCTTGAGCCTCTGCTAGTTCCTTATCCCACTTCTCAATCATGCATATTAACCCTGGGAACTCCTTATAAACAGTTTGGAGAGGGAGCAAAACAGACACATTCTTGAAGACAGCGTCAGCAACCTTGGCAGTTTCTTCTTACAACTCCACTAGCACAGGGGCCCTCTTAGTTTGAGTGAGGTAAGAGCAAGAGACAACTTCTTTGGCTTCAGGCAAAGGCTTAGCAGTAGTTGTAGTTCTTCCTGATTGCAATTTATAGTGGACTGTAATGGTTTCAGGCACAGCTAAAACAGAGTATCCTTATGCATTGGTGTCATCAATATCAGAGTCATCCAGATCAGAGTTGTCAGAGATATTGTGGAACAAGAGGAGGATAGGAGGGGCCTCATTATCAGCAGGCTTGGAGTCAGCTATAGAGGGAGGAATTGAAAGAGACATGGAAGAATTATCAACCAAGAGCGTCTCTGCCTCTATGTTGACTGTTCTTTTCCCGTCTGCTCATTTGGATCAGCTCCTTCAACCTGTGTGTTGCAACCAAGTTTCTAGACTTGCCTGCTAACATATCTTACAATATACAGGGGGCGCTCAATGAGCCGCCCCTTGACGTATTTAACATTATGGATTAATCTGATGGTAATATCAAATGGCAGGTACTTCATCCTAATTAGTAGTGTTGCCAATTTGACCTGCTGATCCCTTGTGACTGTACTACAGTCACTGCTGAGCGTTTAGCCAAATAAATGCTCCAAAATATAAAGATGTTCTGTTTTAGCTGTTTATTACATATAGATAGGTTTGTTTGGAATTCTTGAGGGAAAGGTTCCTAGAAACTGGATATCTATGTTTAATAAAAGAACAGAATATGGATATTTAGTTAGGTTAGGCTAACTAAAAGAATTGAGGCAAGATTGGCCAAATCAATCTTGGAGACTAGGCATCTCAAAATGGGTTAGTTAATCAGGAAGATTAATTAATAAATACAGGATATAATTAATGAGGATTTAATTATGTTAAAATGGCCTTGACTTTGTCAAGAAGTTTAGTTAAGGTTAACCATGGGAAAACCCCTGGAATTTGGGTTAAAAGCGCCACGCCGGCAAATTTATTGGGTTAGAGGCGCTGCTGCGCCGCCTAATGAATTCAAGATGCGCCAAGGCGCCACTATCAAAATTTCTCAGGCGCTGCAGCGCTGCCTGGGAAAATTGCTGGGCGCTGCAGTGGCGCCTGGTTTGAGTTTCAAAGCAGCTTAATGGGTTTTAAAGGCAAAAAACCATTAAATGCAAAAATAACTAAATAAAGACAAGGATGCCTAGGAATTCAGGTTTGATCAGCTGGTTCCCAGTTGGAACACTGATAGCTGAGTTTAGGATGTGCAATCCACAGGGTTTTGGCGCTGGGAGCTGGGGAAGCTCCATGCCAAATTGGTACATTGGGTTGAATGGAGTCAGGTGACTTCTGCCCATTGTAGGTCAATTCTCATAGGTTGAGAATTGTCGGTGATCTTTCAGGTAAAGATTTATGTTGGATGACTTGAATGTCATAGGCCACGTGATGCAAATCATTGGTTGATTCAAGAACTGGGGGTTTTCAGCTGTGTATGCCCCAAATGGTATAAAAGCAAAAACAGTTAAACATTAATAAAATGTATTCATATTCATTGTCGGTTTTGACGCTTTCCCCTCACCTATTTTTCAATTGTCATGCCTTCTTTGTTAAAATTTGAGAGAGCCAAGTTTGGGGTCCTTTGTGTGAAAACTGCTGCCACAAGAAAGGAGGTTCTTACAAGTACATTGGAAGAATCTTGGACCATCCTGGAGGTCACTAAGACTGTTCCTGCCAAATCTTTAGTAGAAGTAAAGGCTGTGTTCAAAGAGCTGTATTCCAATTACTTTGCAAAGGAAGGGACTCCCGTCCAAGGGAACCAAATTTATGCTTGGGATGCTTGGAACTTGTTGGTAGGATGGGATGAAATCTTGCAACAAGTAAAAGAGATGGCAAATTGTGAAATTGAGGCATTGAGAGCATGAGAGGAAAAAAGCGTTGAAATCATGGCTTGTTGGTGGGATGACAATAAAGTGTTATCCGAGAAAATTGCCTCCCTGGAGGCAAAGCTCCTCAAAGTTTTGTCCCAGGAAGGTAACAGCAATAAGAGTCAAGGGCAGGATAATGGCAGGATGGACTGGTTAGGCCTGGATCTGTCATAGAGCCCAACGCGGGGGCAGAAAAACCCCATGGTGAAAGGAGTCCAGTCTATGCTTGCCAAGATGTCACTGTTCTCTGGAAATCCCAAGGAAAGAAACGCTTTCCTGGAGGGTTTCCTTATACAAGCCTCTGGTCTAGGGGATGATGAGAAACGTCATTGGTTGGAAGTTCTTGCAGGACCTGCCTGTTTTAAGTGGTTTGAAAGACGTAAAGGCGACATTTGGACCACCTTGTTAGAGGAATTTTGAGCCAGTTACACTGTAACCCTTAGACCTGGTGATGTTCTTCAAAAAGCTAAAGATGTTACTCAATCTGGTCATGAGACAGTGTCAATGTACCTTTCCAGAATGGAGGAGTTCTTAGCCTTTGTTAACGTGGAACGTAATCAGGATCTAGTGGAGGATGCTTTCTTCACTGGAATGTGGCCTGGGTTTGCAACCCAGGCCTCTATTTTACGCCGTGAGAAGTTGTCATGGTCAAAACTTGTTCAGAAGGTCATCCAGATGGAATGGGATCTTGGAGGCCCTCCACACATTGCTCCTTGTTCCAGAGCAGGAGCTCATGTTGCAGCAGGGGAAGAATCTGCCAAGAGAACCAGACGTCCAAGAAGTCCCTCTGATAAGGACCGCATGTCTAGATTTAAGCGGGCATGTAAGTTCCCCATGGCCAAGGAATGCTGGATCTGTGGGAAAGATGGCCATTTTGCTGGAAAGTGTCCCAATTGTGCAGAATTTGACAAGGAGCACCCTGACCTTATGTTTAAGGATTCAGGAAAAGAAAGGCGGGCTTAGGTGTCTCTCAACCTGAGTCCGGTAATTCAGAAAATAATGGGAGAATGAGACTTCAATCTGGGAAGGCTTTGAAGGAATACGGGGAAAGCACCAGTCAACCAGTGGAACCACCCATACAGGAAATTGATGTCTTTTTTTCCAAATCTGCCTGAGGGAAGTCCAGACGCCTCTCCAGATGAGTGGATATTGGATGTGCGCTTAGGGATGAAGGAAGACGGGGAGATTACATGGCAGCCTGTGCAAGTTCAGTTGAGCATGGATTGGCTCAAGGAAGTTGATTGGCGTAAAAAGGTGGCCCAGAGTATGCCTGCACTTTTGATTGCAAAACCTTTTGTGTGGGCATTACAAGGGGTTATCCTTTTGGATATTTTGCTCAATGGTATCTCCACAAAGGCAGTCTACAATCCAGGGTGTGCTGGAGTGGCAGTATCAAAGAACTTTTTTTGTAGACATGGCATGGACCCATCAAGATTGGTCACTTTGACCTTATCTTCTGCAGATGGGGTTACCACCATTGAACAAGACGTGTTTGATGAGGAGGTAATAAAATGGAAATTACCAAGGTCAAGACTTCTGCTGTAGTTTTACCTGGGGCAGGATTTGATGTTCTGCTTGGTATGACTTGGATTGTTGAGGCCAAGGTGAGCCTGGACGCCATCAAGAATGTCTTGGTTCATGAAGGAGTTGAATATGCTTATCAACAACTGACAATTCTGCCAGCACCAGAAGACGTCCAGTCAGTTGTCATCTACGCCAAGGAATATTGCTCAATTTCACCAAAGGGAACCGCTTGATTAAAACCAGTAGCTTTTGATTGCAGAACGCAAGGAGGACAGGTTATCCCAGAATTGCCCTGTCATATATCCTCAAATGTGGCAATATTTGAGGATGGTTCAAATGGTGAATCCCTCAAGTCCTGGAAGTTATTCAACACTTGCGCGGTTCCTGTAGACATTCAGCAAGGTCAGCGTATTGGAGTTTGGATGCCCGTAGTTGGAGAAGTCACAACAAATAAACCTACCGTCTCTTATGTTTGTGTGCCCTTCAACAATTTAACCTGTATACTATGTCAAGTGAAGCACCAGGTACTCTGTTGTATACTCTGGTGTGAAAATGGAGTAGTTGTTTCTTGTTGGGCAAATATGATGTAGGGAGAACCGGTCCACCTTATATCATAAAAACGCTTACTGGAAAGCCATACAAAGGGTATGTACCCCGTTGTAGTCCTGCTGCAGTTGCTGCAATCAGAGAAGAGGTGGAGAAGATGCAAAGAGCCAACTTTGTTTGAGGAGAGCATCAGTCCTTATTCTGCTCCAATGGTTTGTGTTCCAAAGCCAGATGGGAACATTTGTGTTTGTATTGATTTCCAAATGGTAAACAAAGATATTGTAAATGATGCCTACCCAATGCACCAAATTGAGGATCAGCTGGATGCCATGGCTGGATCTTCTTGATTCACCACTTTGGATCTGACTAAGGGATATCACCAACTGTTGATTGACAAGAAGTCTAAGGAGGTTACAGCATTCTCTACACCTGATGGTCTTTATCAATGGAAAGTCTTGCCATTAAGAATGAAAACAGCCAGTGCTGAGTTTCAGCAAGTGATGGAACAGCTTATGGCGGGATTTCAGTCTAGGTGTGTCTTGGTGTATATAGATGACATTACTGTGCATATCCCCTCCTGGGAACAACACCTGAAGGATCTTGATGAAGTATTCCGCCAAATTGAGAAAGCAAAGTTAAAGATTAGTGTATCTAAAACTAAGCTTGCCTGTTGAGAGGTCAAGGTGTTAGGACATATTGTGAATTCTCAGGGGATTAAGCCTAGTCCTGAGAGAGTTACTCTGTTGTTGAGCATGAGATCACTACAGTTGGTCCGAGAGGTGCGGGGATTTATGGGATTAGTGAATTTCTATTGTAGATTCATTCCTAATTGTTCTGCGCTTGGAGAGCCATTGTTTGCTTTAACAAGGAAGAATGCCATATTTGTTTGGGGACAAGAACAAGAGTCAAGTTACTTAGAGCTGAAAAAGAGACTCTCTAAGGCCCCTAACCTAAGATTCCCTAATTGGTCAAAGTTGTTCTACATTGAAACAGATGCAAGTTCAACTGGTCTGGGTGCCGTTCTTACTCAGGAGGGAGAGTCAAAGTTGTCCCAGCATCCGGTGGTGTATGGTTCCAAAACATTGGGGACCACTCAAAGGAAATACTCTGCTACTGAACATGAGGGATTGGCAATAGTATGGGCGGTGGAGCATTTTAGGACGTATATCCTAGGAATGCCATTCATTATAGTCACTGATCACACAGCATTGAGAGCGCTTCAGACTAAGGAAGACTTACAAGGCCATATGCAGTTGTATGCTGAAAAATTCTCTGGATATGACTATGATATTATTTACAAACCTGGTTTGGAAAATCAGATTCCTGACTTATTATCCCAAGTGCTGTTGGTCTGTGAAGTTGAGACGCAGGAAGACCGAGAAGCTTTATTGAGGAATAGGATTTACGTAAAAAAAACTCAAACATTGTCAAGTGGTGAGAGATCTTCATGTTCAATGGGGGGTCACCTCAGATACAAGAAGCTCTGGAAAGCAGTAAAAGCCCAATACTGGTGGTCAGAGATGAGAGCTACTGTCCTCCAGATTTTACAAGAATGTTAAGTGTGCTCTAAGTTCTCAGCGGCAAAATCTAAGGTGCAGCTCAAGTCAGTGATGTCACATTACCCTTTTGATTTGGTCTCAATGGATACGGGTCATATCACTTTACCAAGTGGTTGGAAAGAATACTTCATGGTTGCTGTTGATTCTTTCACAAAATGGGAAGAGATTTGAGCAATGGCTAAAGAAACAAGCGTTGCACTTGCTAAGTTTCTCTGAGAAGAAATCATAGCACGACATGGTTGTCCTGAGAAGGTTCTCACTGACAATGGACCACCCTATGTAGGACCAGCCTTGACTAAGGAATGCTTAAAATGGGGTATTTCTAAGTTAACCGCAGCTCCCTACTATCCCAAGACCAATGGGTTAGCCAAGTGAACCATTGGAACCTTAAAATGTATTATAAAAAATAGGCTGATGGAGCTACAACCCATTGGAAGGATCACCTAGCAATGAGTGTCATGGCATACCAGACAATGGCGCATGATTCTACTGGGTTTTCACCATTTTGGATGTTGTATGGCCGGGAGACTACAACCAGCACTGAAGTGTGCTAATGGGAGTTTGTGGAAAAGAATTCCTATGAAGCCGCCATAGAGGAACATGCAGCAAAGATGCAGAAGTTATTTGCCAAGGCAAGGAGTAAAGGAGAGCGGGTTTGAGAAAAGCATGCCACCAAGTGGAACTCAAAGCCTGGAGTACTTCCTTGTGATCATTTCCAGGTTGGAGATCTGGTGTGGTTTGATCAAAGGCGCCAAGAAAAGCACCCAAGAAGAGGTCTTCAGCAATGGGTAGGGCCTATGAAGATTATTTTGGTTAGTCTAGGGCCAAACTACCTAATTTGGGGGGTTGGAGCTGCCTTGGGAGAAGAATAGTCCCGTGTTCATCCTCAATTCCTTAAGCTATTCCATGGGGAATTGGAGCTTATATATATATCTGAGAAGATGAGGCTGATTCCCCCAAAGGGAAAGAAGGGGCCTTGTGACCGTACTACAGTCACTGCTGAGTGTTTAGCCAAATAAATGCTCCAAAATATAAAGATGTTCTGTTTTAGCTGTTTATTACATATAGATAGGTTTGTTTGGAATTCTTGAGGGAAAGGTTCCTAGAAACTGGATATCTATGTTTAATAAAAGAACAGAATATGGATATTTAGTTAGGTTAGGCTAACTAAAAGAATTGAGGCAAGATTGGCCAAATCAATCTTGGAGACTAGGCATCTCAAAATGGGTTAGTTAATCAGGAAGATTAATTAATAAATACAGGATATAATTAATGAGGATTTAATTATATTAAAATGGCCTTGACTTTGTCAAGAAGTTTGGTTAAGGTTAACCATGGGAAAGCCCCTGGAATTTGGGTTAAAAGCGCCGCGTCAGCAAATTTATTGGGTTAGAGGCGCTGCTGCGCCGCCTAATGAATTCAAGATGCGCCAAGGCGCCGCTATCAAATTTTCTCAGGCGCTGCAGCGCTGCCTGGGAAAATTGCTGGGCGCTGCAGTGGCGCCTGGTTTGAGTTTCAAAGCAGCTTAATGGGTTTTAAAGGCAAAAAACCATTAAATGCAAAAATAACTAAATAAAGACAAGGATGCCTAGGAATTCAGGTTTGATCAGCTGGTTCCCAGTTGGAACACTGATAGCTGAGTTTAGGATGTGCAATCCACAGGGTTTTGGCGCTGGGAGCTGGGGAAGCTCCATGCCAAATTGGTACATTGGGTTGAATGGAGTCAGGTGACTTCTGCCCATTGTAGGTCAATTCTCATAGGTTGAGAATTGTCGGTGATCTTTCAGGTAAAGATTTATGTTGGATGACTTGAATGTCATAGGCCACGTGATGCAAATCATTGGTTGATTCAAGAACTGGGGGTTTTCAGCTGTGTATGCCCCAAATGGTATAAAAGCAAAAACAGTTAAACATTAATAAAATGTATTCATATTCATTGTCGGTTTTGACGCTTTCCCCTCACCTATTTTTCAATTGTCATGCCTTCTTTGTTAAAATTTGAGAGAGCCAAGTTTGGGGTCCTTTGTGTGAAAACTGCTGCCACAAGAAAGGAGGTTCTTACAAGTACATTGGAAGAATCTTGGACCATCCTGGAGGTCACTAAGACTGTTCCTGCCAAATCTTTAGTAGAAGTAAAGGCTGTGTTCAAAGAGCTGTATTCCAATTACTTTGCAAAGGAAGGGACTCCCGTCCAAGGGAACCAAATTTATGCTTGGGATGCTTGGAACTTGTTGGTAGGATGGGATGAAATCTTGCAACAAGTAAAAGAGATGGCAAATTGTGAAATTGAGGCATTGAGAGCATGAGAGGAAAAAAGCGTTGAAATCATGGCTTGTTGGTGGGATGACAATAAAGTGTTATCCGAGAAAATTGCCTCCCTGGAGGCAAAGCTCCTCAAAGCTTTGTCCCAGGAAGGTAACAGCAATAAGAGTCAAGGGCAGGATAATGGCAGGATGGACTGGTTAGGCCTGAATCCGTCACATCCCTGCACAAGTTATTCCTTGGCTCCAAACCCTACATTGAACTCCTCATTATGCCACCCCCTTGTGGCCTTGTGGCTTCCCCATATAGTATATTAATCACAATATTCTACAATAAACAACACCTTATTCTTATTATTCTGTCCTTTCCTATTGGACTGTTGTCTTCCCCAATTCCAAGTACTGAACTCTCATTGGCTCAGTTGCAACATTTGGATTGGTGCAGACTTGAGATTGTGACCTATCTGACCACAGCTGTGGCAAACTTGGCGTCAAGGAGAATTTTGTGAGTTCATGGTAATAATGCAAGGACCACAGGAAGACAAACCAGAGATAGAAGCAGCTCAACTTTCCCTAACAACTGCTCCAGAATGGGTAAGGTGCATGTCCTGCAACAGCGTCTTTATGCTATTAATGAAGGAAAGCATTGCCTTATGGGCTTTGAAGTGAAGTCAAAGAAGCTGGTTAACCTTGAGAGCTTGAGCGCAAGCCATGTAAGCTTCATGGGCTGTCAACTGTCTGCTTGTTATCAGTTGCTGTCCTTCCATGTAGAATCTGTCTGCAAACACAGCTAGTGTCTCCTTAGGCTTGAAAGCAATGTGCATAAAAGTGTCCTTTTTTACTTCAAGGCTAAGGTCACCACCAAACTTGTCAATCAAAAGCTGCTTCATATCTTCCCACATCTCAATGGTGGGTAGTTCAGGCACCACCACCTCCTGGAAAGTTAGGTGTAGACAGGTCAGAATATGTTCTTTCTTAACCTTTTCTGATGCTTGTTTCATGGCAGTTTCATAGATAGTTAGGAAAGCTGAAATGCTCAAGGTTCTGGGGTTAAAGACTTGCTTAAAGGTAGGCTTAAAATGTGCTTTGGGAGTTGGACCACCATTGTTGCTATTGAGTATGTTTATACACGGGAAAACTCTGCTTCAGATTCAGAGGGGGGCTGTCTAGCCCATAGCTGATGAACACTATCTTTGAGGGTAGTCAGGGTCTCAACAACGCGGGCACCTGTATTGTCGGCTTGAGTGGTCTGTTGTACAGTAGCATCTAGGCATTGACCTTGGGTGGTCACTACTGTGGAGAGCTTGGCCAGTCAAGAAGTAAGGGATGACCCCACTGAGAGGCAAGGGGCAAACCTGTTGTTCACAGAGTCAATCAGTTCACTCATCTCTCTTATACGTCTCTATCCAGCTCAGTATGGTCCCGCTTTGAATGATCCACCTTGTTAGCTAGGGCAATTAGTTCCCTAGAGCATTGGATTTGAGGGGCACCTGGTAAGCCAGGGCAGCAACCGTCTTTGTCAACAACCCCAACTAGACTAGCAGCAGTTGCCATCATCTCACGTAGGGCGGCAAGTTCTTGCTGTAGCTCCACAATTTGAGCAGTCAACTCAAGCACCTGGGGGTCAGGTTGAGGAGCTTCAGTAGGGTGTCCTTTACTGCAGGTGGACACAAGTAGCTCTCAAATAGCATCACATAGTCTCTGCTCTCTATCCACCAAATTGTCAGATGGGGGAAGGCAGAGCATCTGGCTTGGGCATAGATAATTCATTCACTTGATTCTGGAGCTTGGCAATAGCAGCGGCAGTGGCAGCTCTCTCTTAACCAAACACTGTACTGAGTTCATTGAGGCTGTTAGCAGCAAAGTCCACTACCTGCTGTAGTTTCTCAAATGAATACATGCTGAATGCATTGAGCTGCTGCACAAGTTGTTTGAAGTTGGTGAGATAAGTGTTTAAGGTGGAATCTACTTGAGTTTGTCAGGGTTGTTCTAGCTGGTGAAACTTGTGTAGACACCCTCTCACATATTTGGGGATAGACTGGCGCATTTGTTCAATATAGTTAACCAAACAAGTCTGGGAGGTAACAGAGTTGCGCTGATTGTCAGATACCAGGGAAAACAGGGAATGAATCCACTGTTGGTTGGGAGCAAACTGGTCCCAGTGATGAGTAACTGCTGCTTGTAGAGACGAGATTTCTTGGACGTGGAGCCCCAACACCATTTTATGGTGGACCAAGGCAGGCTGCACAAAGGACAATAGTAAGTGCTCAGCAGAGCCAGCTGCTGAGAGGAGATGTTGCAGAAATTGATGTGCCACAATTAATTTGTAGTATTCAGCCCAACTGAACTGCAACTGAAGGCAAGGGATGTCTCCTTCATGGGCTATCCCAAGGGCTACTGACATGACTTGTTCTAAGTCAGGGGTACCCATGGGGTAAGCAACTAGGCAGGGACCATTCCCGAGGTTCAGTACAGTAGGGATAATAGGCGGGTTGGCAATATCTTTCTCAATAGGAGGGCTAGTAATTTTAGGTGAAGTTGGCTCTTGTATAGGCATAGGCAAAGGACCTGAAAACGTGGATGCAAAAGGGGAAACCAAGGGGCTTACAGCCCCTGTAGTGAGCACCATTTTTGTTGTGTTCTGAGGTGCGGCACAGACACACAACAGAAAATCCTAACCTTAGAATTGGATTTGTACTAAGTCTTGGTTAGATGACAGAGAAGGCTATGCAATTACCTTGCGGCCCTGTAAGAATAATCTCTACTAGTTGTGTCTAGAGAGAGGCGCAGAAGTACTGAAGACACAGAGACAAAAATGTGAATAGAACCTAATTTTTATTGGTGAATATGAAATGGAATATATAGTGGTTAGGAATATCACAAAACACTACCAAGATGGTAGGATCACTTGCCATCAGCATGAGTGGGGCAAGTGAGTTGCGCAGGATCAAGAAACCAAACAATTGTGTTTCCTGATTTAGTCATCAACTTATTTCAAGAGGCAAAAGCAAAAGCAAGAGATTTTTCTTTGAAATGGCCCATCAAAGGCAAAATCAACACATGGTGAATAGCGGTATTCACAACATCTATTGTCAAATGAAATGGTGCTGGTACCTGGAAGGCGCACAGATATTCAAAGGGTTATTTAACCACAGATCATTAGTGTCCTTAAAAGCTCAGCAGCATCTTTAAAGAAGATTAAGAAAAGTCTTCAAGGCCAAAAACCTGTTCAGAAACGCCTATGGATATTTTCACTGCATGTTGCCAAGCCAAGACACTATACCTCACGTCCTTTCAACACAAAAGATTGACACAGTCCTTCTTTATCATTAATAACTATGGCATTTCCATAGAGGGAATCTCCATGAGTAGATTGAGCCCTGCTTCTGGTGGTCAAACATGCTGGACAACATCTAAGAAGCCCACAATCAACATGAAGTATATGAAAAATATACAGGCTCCAGAGCACCCCAAAAGAACCCTAGGATGCCAGCTTCAGTAACCCAGCCGTTTAAGGTATGGACGCTGGACATTACAAGACCTATGCTAGAAGATAACAAAATCAAGATATACATCATCACAATCATTCACTACACACCAAGATGCCCTGTAGCCCAAGCTATAAAGTAACAAAAAGAAGATAATTCAATGTGATTCATAGGTAAGGAAGTAGTTTCCAAGTTTGGGAACCCTAACCTTCTCATTAAAGACAGAGGATCTAAACTTGTAACCAATAGCACCAATATCTACCTTGGAAAATATGTCATCAAACTTACTGCCAGAAGCCCCTTACCCCAGTCTAAGAGTTGGGCTGGAATAACAAACAGCTCTCTTTTAGAACCATTGCACAAACTTTACACTAACAGCCATAGCCTCTGGGCTGGTATGTTACTATCTACTCTTACAGTATGTTGCATCTGGGTAAACTGTAGTATGGACAAGGGCTAATTATTTTTAGTACTGCTCTGGGGCCACAGTTACCCTTACCTAAAAGAGTATCTGGAGACAATAACCCTGTAGTAAAATAAGACAGGAAAGAATTAAGGAGAAAAGGAAAGAAAAGGGTAGAAAGATAGACAATAATACTCTAGGAAGAGATATTCCAAGTAGGAGATTAGATATGATGTTGTGAATCACAATATACATAAGTTGAATCTGGGATTAAGAGGGCTGGGGTTGATATGGAAGTTGAACCAAAAAACAGCTATTTTGTCAAAGGAATTGATGCTGTGTTAGATTGAAACTTATGCACCAAGATCAGTTCTGCCTTTTTTAACGCAAGAAATGCCAACACAGTTTCCAACTATCTGTCCCTGATGCTAAAATGGATCATTATCAAGCACAGATCTTGGATAATTTCAATAAAGTGTCAAGGGTCTGGATATACAAGTATTCCGGTTATGGCCATCACACCTAACATCCAGTCATTGCCCAATTTAGTGCCTTTCCAATATACCATTTGACATACCAGAAATGGCAACAAACCAATATCACATGAATGTCCAGGTATCCAACAACTTGAACCCATTCAGCACATGACCAGCCCCTTGGTTTGGTCCAACTAATATCCCCGCCACAGCTAAATCTATATAAGTATAAAGTATCATTGAATAAAACTTACTTCTTCTCCTCCTACTTTTATATTCAAAGCTTCCCCAAAAATGTGCTCCTTATCACTGGTAGCACTATGGTTTTTGACCACGCCAATGAAAGAGAAAATGACTGAACAGAACCCGCCCATCTTTGCCCACATACTCAACCAGGCCACATCCCAGGAGACCTGGAAAACATACTTCTGCGCCCACAACATTGACAAAGATATTCCTAGTGGACGCACTATATTTGAAGGTCTGGTCATGCTCAAAGCATGCTCCAAGATAATTCAATACAGTTGCTCTCTTCAACCACAAACAAACGCACAACCACCTATCACAGGTGAAGTGATCAACACCAAGTACATAGGTATTGACAAGTTCTTTGGTAAAAACAAAGAAAACATCATCAACTGGCTAGACCACATAGCCACTAAACTCCACGCCAGCCACATCCCTCATGAGAAATGGGTCCAGGAAGCCAGCAAGCGCCTATAAAAGGCTGCAGCTAACTGGTTTGCCACCTGGGTTGGCTCACAAACCAATAACCAGCTTGACAACTGGGAAGAGTTCAAAGCCAAAATCACCCACAATTTCTGCGTCACCAAATCTCTTCAGGATATTGCAATACAGCTCAGTGATCTTCCTCAAAAGACCACTATTGCAGCCTACGCCAACAAATTTGAAGAAATACGTTGCAAAATCCAAAACCCAGCACAAGCTGACAACGTACACACCAGAGCATCATTCATCAACAGAATGAAACCCTCTGTTGCTGTCCTCATGCGCCCAGAAGTGAATACCTCCATGCCTGTGCTCATTGCTGAAGCCAAGCACGCTGAAAAACGCGCCAACATGGAATATGCTGCACACAACAGCAACTGCTCCTCAAATGGCAACGGCAGAGGAAACGCCAATGGCAATAAACGCCAAAATACCAACCATAACAACAGCAACTCCAATTGTAACAACAGCAATTGTAGCCAAAGCGCAAACTGCTCCTGTCCCAAGAAAGAGGACACCACCAAAGTTAACAACGCTGAAGTAGCAACCCACTACAAATCTGACTCCACATTCTCTGACCTCAAAGGTCTCAAAACAGAGGAACAGGGAAAAGAGGAGGGGGAACAGGCTTAAGTGCCCCTGTCTCCCCCAACACAACAAGAAGAAGTACCAAGGCACAAACTTTGCTGCTTGCATCCCCTGTGTCCCGCAATCATCCATTTTTATGAACGTAAAAATTAAAGATTGCTCACAACTTCTTGTCTATCCATGCACTTACAAATCACATACACATAAAATTTTATTTGACTCTGGTGCACAACACACTATGGTTAGCAAACTATTTGTAACCAAGTACAAAATACCAGTTGTCAAATCCAACTTCAAATACGCCAGAATGGCAGACAAATCAAAAGTTCTACTCAAAGGCAAAACAACTCCCTTCAGAATTGACCTCCAAGGCATCCAAATGTTCATCAAAGGAATTTTTATGAACAACATAAGCTACAACATTGTAGCAGGCATGGACTGGTTCATCCGAGTGAATCCCAGCGTATGTTGGAAAACAAAAACCATGACAATAAAACGCAATGGAGTCAATTTCAACATTCTCAAAGAACCCAACAACCTGATTCTAAGAGATACAGTATTTTTCCAAGTCATAAACTAAGACAACTCAGAATGTCTAACCAAAGATATTACCCTCCACATAATTAGGTACACCAAATTCAATAATATACAAACAACCAAAATCCAATGCCCAGAACTTGCGGCACTCTTAAATGAATACGCACACATATTAAAGGAAGAACTCACAGAGTTACCCCCCCCCAAACTAGAGGTCAAACATGGCATTGACTTACGCAAAGCCATGCCCAAACCTGCACCCCTATACAGACTCTCCCCCATGGAGACCCAAACACTTAAAGCCCACATTGAGGACAATCTAGCCAAAGGATTCATTTGCCTGTCTGAATCCCCATGGGGGGGCAGCGGTTTTCTTCATAAATAAGAAAGAAGGATCTCTTTGCTTAGTTACTGACTACAGAGCACTAAACGCAAGTACAGTAAAGAATAAATACCCACCCCCCTCATTGAAGACCTATTTGCAAGGCTCTCCGGAGCAAAATTTTCTCAAAAATTGACCTCACATCTGGTTATAACCAAGTTAAAGTCAAAGAGAAGGACATACCAAAGACTGTGTTCTGCACACAATTTGGGTTGTTTGAATGTAAAGTAATGAACTTTGGGATGACCAATGCTCCTGCAACGTTTGTCACCATGATGAACCAAGCGCTAAACGGCCTCTCAAACACATTATGTTACCTTGACAACATCATCATATTTTCAAAAACAAAAGAAGAACACCTTACGCATGTCTGCAAGACACTCAATTGACTTGCAAAGCACAAACTATACACTAAGCCTAGTAAGTGCCAATTTATGGAAAAGTAACTCTTTTTCTTGGGCCACATTGTTTCCAACGGTGGCATCAAAGCAGACACAGATAAAATAAAAGCCATAAATAACATGCAACACCCCACCTCTGTGAAACAAGTTAGATGCTTTCTTGGTGTGGTAGCTTACCTAAGGAAATACATCAAAGACTGCAGAAAGCTCACCGTATCAATCAATGACCTAACCAAAGGTAATCCCAAAAAGAAATTCATCTGGACTCCAGAATGTGACAAGAATTTTCATCTATTAAAACAAGCTTTGATAGAAGCACCAATCTTGCAATACCCTATAACAACAGGTGCTACAAGCTTGAGTCAGACGCTAGTGACACTGCCATTGGCGCAGTCCTATGCATCTGCCAACCAGGGCAGCAAGATTTCCTGCCAGTATGTTACAAAAGCAGAAAACTAACAAACACTGAGCAGAGATACCCAATACATGATAAAGACTTGCTAGCAATATATCATGCATGCAAGAAATGGAGATGTTACCTTGAAGGACACTTAAACGTCTGAGTGCTAACTGACCACAAATCCTTAATCTATTTCAAAACTCAGAACACACTTGCGCAGCGCCAAGCCAAATGGATGTCCTTGCTGGAACAGCTTAACCTGGATATCCAATACAAAAAGGGGCAGAGCTGGTCACGGCTGATGCTCTCTCTAGGCTATGCCAAACAAGAGAGAATCACCCTGACCACCTGGACCCTGACTGGCCCAACCTATACAACACTGAGTACAAGACAAAAGTAAAGGATCCCTCCACACATCAACTAACCCACAATACGCTAGTAAGGAATGAAAAACATTTCCGCGTATCAAATGGCACAGTATACCAAATCATCAAAGATAAACACATTCCATACATCCCACTTGCACAAAGAGTTGTCACTATACTAAGACACCATTGTCTGCTAGGACACACAAAGGCTAACAACCTATATCTCACACTGAAAGAAATAGTATGATGGCCCAACCTGAAGCAAGACATAATTGATGTTCTAAAAAAAGTGTACAGTATGTGAAAAATACGCCAGCACCAAGGCACCACAGCCAACAGTTAACCCAGTACCTGACCCTGAACCATTTAAGGGTTGGGGACTGGACGTAGTGGGATCCTTCCCAGAAACCAAAACAAACCAACATTTCCTAATTGTAGCCATTGACTTTGCCACATGTTGGCCCATCTGCTGGGCAACAAAAGATTACAAGGTGGAAACAATAAATCAATTCATCAATAAAGCAATCATAGCAGACTACGGCACTCCAGACTACATCATAACAGATGAAGCAAAAGAGCTAACAGGCCATGTAGTAAACAACAATCTAAAAACAAAAAACATCAAACACTCCACAACTTTGCCCTACAGGCCACAGGCCAACGGCAGAGTTGAACGCCTTAACAGCATCCTTATCAGAACCCTGGAAAAAATAATGGATGGCAAAGCCAAAGACACATGGCCGCTATATGTGAAACATGCATTACTAGTACCCCAGGTTTGTACCAATCAAGGGACAGGCTACTCGCTGTTTGAACTAACATACGGGTACAAGCCAGAAATAGTCACCTGCAAAAACCAGCCATCTGTAAAGATCCCCCCCGGGAAACCTCCCACAGTAGAGCAGAAACAAGCTCTACAACACATACGCCTCAAAGCCAAACTGGCTGAAATAAAGAGACTCAAAACTCAAAAGGTAACCTCAACAGAGGACCCACTCCCCATCAACTCCCTGTCTGGGTCCTAGCTGGGAACAGAAAGAAACTAGACTCAGTACACAGGGGACCAGGAAGAATCATCAGATACCAACCAGACAGGAACACTTACCTGGTTAAGTTCCAGGGTGCCAAAGAGCCCATCACCAAAAAGTATCACAGATCTTTCCTCCGCCCTAGCAAAGGAGAACACTCAACCCAGTTGGTGCCCACTAGTAAACAACTCCAGGAACATCAGGCGGCAGCCGTCAAGACAAAGCCCCCTCCTGATGTACCTGAGTAACCCCTTAAGGGAGGGGTGTGTCAAGGGTCTGGATGTACAAGTATTCTGGCTATAGCCATCTTACCTAACATCCAGTCATTGCCTGATTTGGTGCTTTTCCAATATACCATTTGACATACCAGAAATGGCAACAAACCAATATCACATGACTGTCCAGGTATCTAACAACTCAAACCCATCCAGCACATGACCAGCCCCTGGGTTTGGTCCAGCTAATATTCTCACCACAGCTAAATCTATATAATTCTAAAGTATCATCCAATAAAACTTACTTCTTCTCCTCCTACTTTTATATTCAAAGCTTCCCCAAAAAGGCGCTCCTTATCAAAAGTCCCAGAAGCTCCGCTTTCCAGCACCCCAGGGGGAGATTTTGCAACATCTATAACTGCTCTCTCTCAGGTGATCAATTCCCCAAGAATAAACATGGGTAATGTCATGAATTAGATGATGTAAACTAGTCACTACTGACGTCATTATCTCTCTATACTCTAAGCTTCTATTCACAATGGTACTACAGTACTCTCAGGTGGATGGTTGAGTAGTTTGGTATAACTGATGATCATTTAGCCCATCTTTGGGGCTCATTAGAAGATGGGCTGAAAGGCAATAAGAACCCCATATTAGAGATGAGGCCCAGAGTATCTATGGCTAATTAAAATTAAAACTTCCCTATATAACTCTTCCCTTGATATTCATAATAAAGATTGATATTTACGTAAATTATAATTGGACTATGCATATTAGGTTTGGAGAACTATATCTCAACTTTTTGTTATTGGTATTTATAAGTTTTTATTTTGAGTAAGCAAGATTCTACATAAGTAATCTAGCGCAAATACAACATTGTTGCTCAATCTGTGTCTAACCTTCCCCTTGGTTACCCCCATCTCCTGTGTTTTCTCTCCTTGTAGGCCCACACTCTTCCAATGCAGAACTCTGTCTTTGCTGTGGGGGCTCTCCTGGCCTGCCAGAAGTCATTCCTCCCAAACTCAACCCTTTTGATTCCTCCCTTCTATCACAAAAACCACCATTTTTCTACTTTGGGGAGTATGTCTGTGCCTTTCTCCATGATGTAGAAAAGTTTACCACTGGTTACACTGAGAGACAGAAGATTATTTATCTCCTTAACTCACTCTGCCAAAACTCATTTGATACTATTCTGCCTTCTCTTGGCTTTGCATAATCATACTGGTATATACAAAGAGTGATCAGATGTGAGCTCTTTTATCCCCAGAGCCAGTCTGAACCCAGAAGTAGAGAGGATTATTAGAACAGCTTCTTATGCAGTTGTAGTCACCAGACTAACATCTTAAAGACTTCCTGAGATGCACCCTGTCACACACTGCTTTCTCTTCCTGAAGATAGCTCTGGTTCAGTTCAAAGTGATAGGGAGAGTACCTTTCTGCCTGAAGGGCAAGAGACCAGAATTTCTTATGATAGTCTTGAGAAGCATCATACTAAACTAGTGAATCCTCTGGAATTAATCACTACAGGCAAAAACTAAATTGGAAAATTCAACCAGGTTATTAGCCTTAGGAATTCACTGCCTGGCCAGTATTCCCTTTAGTGCACATGGGAACCTAATAAGCTCCCAGAAGCCATATATGATAATTTTAAAGCCATTCACCCCAGGAAGATGAATGAAAGCAACTCCAAAGCTAACCATGATGATGAATCCAAATATTCATCCCACAAACAAGGAGTCAACTTGAAGCAAGTTGATGGTGCCTTAAATGGAAATAATATTGATCCTTTCTTGGAGACACTCAGCACTTTTGGCATTACTACCAGTGTCACAACCATTAATCTTAAAGTCAAAGTGACTAATCTTTCTTCTGGATTCATGACCAACGCTGCTGATAGCCTAGCAGATGCCTCAGCAGGATTAGGAAAACATGCCACCAATAATGTAATCAACTTATCAGAGAAGGAAATGAATAGTATTGTTGAAACTAGTCTTTTCAATATTCCCTTACTGAAAAACAAACAGATATTACATATTGATCTAAATGGTGCCTCCACAAGTTGTAATTCCATAATGGAGAAGATCCAAGAAGTAGATAGGGATTTACCACTGATTGGCACCAAACGCTCCTGCTGCTTTTCAATAACTTCTCTATTCAAATCTGTTATTATTCTTCTTTTTGGTTACCTGAACCACTTTGCAGTACTCCCAAGATTATAGAAAGCAACTGTGTAGCAAAAAACCTGCAAAGAATGGTTGGGATTACAAGACATTGAAGACAATGATTTATGTCACAGTGGACTTCTTAAATGCTACTCTGAAGTCAATTAACAGTGAAGCTTGCAGAAAACAATGGATCTACACAATAAATTAATCAGTTTCTAATCAATCATATTTACCTAAGATCAACTATCTTTGATGGTAACGCCTCAGGATACTCAAAGCGCACATGAAATTGCTGTATATTATTGGATAAAACCAATACCAGCAGAATTGAGTTGATTCTAAAAATGAAACAAGTTGAAACCAATAGCGCCTCTGATGTTATGTTTGAAATCTCTTATACATGTCCTGACAGCAACAGCGCCCATGTTGACATTGGCCATATTAACAGTGGCCATGTTGACACTATAGTAAAGTAATAACCTGGTTTTAGATAATGTTGTCTTCTGGATGTCAACACTTTTTTAATTATCGGCACACTTTACCCTGGACTATTTAATATAATTTTTAAATACATCACTATACTAAACTGACCCCAGAGAGTTCAAAAATGCACTAAAATAACATAATTAATAAGAATAAGGAGATTTAAATAAGTATTTTTCAATTTACTATGTAAAAACACTCTTTATTATAAAAATATTTCCCCAAAAAATTAAAATTCAATAAATCAAAAATAAATTTATTTAAAATAATGTAACAAATACAAAATATAAGAAAATTCAATATATAATTTATTATACTTTTTATAAGCACAACTAAAAGTATCTTATACTTTAAAGATAAATTAACAAAATATAAGATATTTCTTACAAAACCACCTTGAAACTAAAAGTAAAACTTATCATATATACCTAAAAATACTAGTACAATCCAAAAAATAAATAAATATAAAATTTTAAAAGTGAAAAGAATCCAGTTAAAGCAAATTTTACTAGGATAAGTGAAGCCACCAGCAAGAGCAGTAGCAACATCTTCAATATAAATTTTATTTCCGCCACCTTATACTTCTTCACCACCTTTTGGACGTCCTCCTGATAGTCCTGATTCTTACCCTTTCTCTTTTTGGGGGCCACTCAGTTAGAAAAGTTGCTAAACTTGGAGATATTTCTTTCCTGCTCCTCCTGAAGCTTCACAAAGAACTTGTTGAACTTGGGGTTGGTTCAAAACTTTGTCTTCATGTGTATATTCCAAACTTCTGGGCTGGAGGTTGTCTTCATCTCCCTGTTAAGACAAGCGCTTTGGCAGTTCCAAGGGGCAGTAGCCCCACTCTTCCCTCTCCTGTCAGTTGCCTTCTTATCAACCCACTGCTTCTCAAAGTAATCAAGGTAGCCCTTGAAAATGGTGGAGTGCTTTTTGACATAAGCATCCTCCAGGAGGGTCTCAAAGCCAAGCCCAGTATGCTCCAGGCGCACAAAAGCCAAGGCAGCAAACTGGGTCAAGGCAAAGTGGCACTTCCCTTTACCATCATTAATATACTTGTCAAAGAGCTCCTTCTTTCTCTTGAGGTGTTTAGTGAGGGCCTGCCTAAAATGGAAGAAGCAGCCCTGTACTTCTCCATTAAAGATAGCCTCAAATGATCTAAACTGAGCAAGCTCAAAATCAATAATGATCACCTTTGGTCCAAGTGAGTGTGCATAAGCTAGCTGCTCAGCATCCTGGGCTGACTCATTCTTCTCAGCAAAGGAAATTTTTGCTCTGGTAGCGTGGGTGGAAGGAGGAGCTTATTAACAAGAAGGGAGCTCAAAGCATCCTGGACAATTTTAAAGGCTGGTGTGGACTTCAGTCTTAGCACCAGGCAGGAAGAAGAAAACAAGGGGGATGACCTGGGTTTCAAACTGCCCATGCAGTGCCCAAAGCTGCTTGAATAGGGTGGCATAGGTTGCAAAAGGTGCTGTCGTACAGCCAGGTGGTAGCAGTGTTGATCTGATCCAGTTTTTGAGTTGTGGCATAGGCTATAATCATATTATTCACTTCCTGATCATTTTCATGGAGCAGAAACATCTCTTCATCCTCTGTCTTCTTGAGGGCATCAGAGAGGATCAGGTCTTTGACATTGGTGGCACTCTTGGCCAGGGGGTTGAGGACTTAGCGCCTATCACTAACAAACTTAACCAACTGGATATGAGTTTGCATCCTCTTCAGATTGGTAGAGGAGAGGTGCTTACAGACAAGCACTGCCAGCTGGGTGGGGGAAAGGTCCTTGGAGGTAGGCAAAATCTTCACAAGGCACCATTTCATAAGACAGGCTATGGTTGTATTGTGCATCACACAAGTGTGCTTGCCCTTGATGGTTTTGAACTTGTCCCAGTGCTCAGTGTTAAGCCGCACTGGGCAAGAGCAGTCCTTGCAGGTATAGTAGCAGCTCTTGAAGCTCTGGTTGGAATTATTGCAGGAGAAAATGTAACCATTTGCTGCCATGGTAGGCCCACTCTTCACATTCATAATATGGAAGTATTTGGGTAAAGAGGAAGGAACCTCAAACCTGCCATCAACATTGCAGATATTGTGTGCCAGAAAAGGGTCCAGGGGCCAGAAGGAGCATGGCAGAAGCCAGGGAAGTAATCAGGGTGGGGCTTTGAGTCATCCCCAGATGAGCTAGAAGGAGGAGAGCTTGGCAGGAGGAAGAAGAAAGGGGCTTGTTGTGATGCTCCTCATGTGTGGGAGACTTATCCTTGGGTGGAGTCTTTTGGGCCTGGCGTTGCTTCTTGATGGGCTCCTCATCTGAAGCCAAGTTAT
Source organism: Entomophthora muscae (assembly GCA_014839935.2). Classification (NCBI taxonomy): domain Eukaryota; kingdom Fungi; phylum Entomophthoromycota; class Entomophthoromycetes; order Entomophthorales; family Entomophthoraceae; genus Entomophthora; species Entomophthora muscae. The sequence continues at coordinate 150,869 of QTSX02006565.1, forward strand.
AGAAACTGTGGTCTGTAAGTGAACCATCAGATTTCTCCCCCCCCCAGTGTAGTGAGCTGAACTCTGCTCTGGGGAGGGCTCAGGGGAGGGTTTGGGGACAGCCTTCTTGGTGGTTGCTGCCTTCTGCTTGGTGGGACGCTTGGTACCCTTCTGCTGCTTGGAAGTATTATTGTCCTAAAATAATAAGTAACAAGCTCTAAAATAAAGCTTTGTATTTAAAAATAAAACAAAAAACTATAAGAATCATCATATCTAAACTTTATACTTATAGGGCTTTTAGTGAAATTTAAAATATAAAAAAATTGCATAAGTCTTTATTTTTTTAGAGTTTTAAATAACAAGTTAAAAGTTAAAAGAAATATGCAAAAGTAGTAACTTTAGATAAAATTTTTATTTTAAAAATTAAAAATATGAAAAAGAAAAATATAAAATATAATATATCAAAATTTCAGATTTTTTTACTATGTAAAACATAAAGTTTTATATATGCAAAGTGAAAAGTGTCAACATTATAACAATGATTAGTTTAAAAATGCTGATTTACCACTGTCAATTAGAAAAAATGTAGACCTTTTTGGAGACAACATTGGCACTGACAACATTTTTTTTCAAAGTTTACTATGTTTTTTCATAGTACACTTAATTAAATTTAAGCAAACCAGCAAATATTAACCATTTTTAGTCTATTTTTGCTCACATAATAAAATTAAAAAAACATAAAAATAAGTCAAAAATCACTAAAGTTCTTCATTTAATAATTAAAAAAGATTTTTTGGGGATGGAAATAAGATATTTTACCATTGCACTTATATGAAGTTGTTAGTAAGTTGTATTCAAGTATGAAAAAGGTAAAGTGTTGACTTTGCCACTGTTGCCATCCTTAATAGATTGCATAGTAATTTAGGCTTAATTGTGCCACTCTAATTTGCTTAAATCCACGCCAGTGGATGATCACAAGCAAATAGACAACATTTCTGATTTTCAACATTATTATTAATAATAAATTCTATAGTAAATTAGATAGTAAATCACGCTTAAATTATTGTATTGCGTTAGCCACCAATCCATTTAATATATTAAAGATGTCAAAACCGCAGGCTTGACCCACCAGCAAGGTTCCAATCAAGCGGGTTTGTGACCCGCAATCTGATTACCCAGTCACTCAAAGCCAGCCCCGGGTGTCAACTTGAATTACCAAATCAATCAACATGAACAAATGATGATCCCTCACGGTGGATACCTCAATTTGGCGCTTGACTCATTAACAGGATCAAGCCACCCCCTCTTCCATCCAGCCGTGTGATCACCAATCATGTTCCTACTATCCATTGATTCACAATAGCTATATAATCACTATCTCACAATAAAGATTATTATCTATCCTCTAAATATTTTTCCCCTTGTAACTCTGCTAAAACAGCACAGTTACAACAAAGACATAAAAATTGCCACAGATAAATTTATAAGATGAACATTTCAACAATCAGCTATATGCACAATACCTATTTCAATATATTAACTTAATAAAAAATAATTTTTTATGTGTTCAATTAATTTTTTTATTACAGATGTTTCAGTTTTGCTATTAAAAATAAGTTAGGCTTAAAAAGTGTTGACATTGACATTTTTATGTTGTGAAAAAAAATTGATAAATAAATAAATTTTTACTAGTTAATGTAAAGGGAAAATTGGGGTAAATCAAGTTTTTTATTAAGCTTATTATTAAATTGTATTGAAATGGCCACAATTTTGTTGTGTTTTCTGGGTTTTCATCCCTGTGCGCTTTAAAAATGGGAATTAAGCTAGCACAACTAGCAAAAAACATAGTAGGTTTAAGATTTTGAGTCAACAGTGGCCATGTCAACAAAGTGTTGGCATGGGCGCTATTGCTGTCCTGATGCTTAGTGTATAATAACTATACCTCTCAGCCAAATTTGAAACATCATTCTCTTGTGTGTCTTGTGGCCCCAGACACTATTAGCTTCATCAGGATATTGTTAACAGCTCACAAGAACATGTGTGTTATAAGTAGTTACAATAATGAAAAAATCAATGCCAAGATGAAATAAATTGATCATCAAACTTAAAATGAATTGATTCAAACATTTATGACAACAAATACCAGAAGTATCTACACAATTATCTTCAATGGCATTTATGTGGTCAAAAAGAACTCTAAAGCAATTCAAGGGGCAAGAAATAATAAAGCACAAAGTTTCAATGGCCCAGGCACTTCTTCCAAAAATGCATACTTAGTAATTGACGCCAGAAAATAAGAACAAGTAAGTTATGAAACAAGCGTCATGAAAACTGTTAGCTCTGAAGATGATTTAGTCTCAAGATCATAGAAGAAAATAACAAGAAAGTTGCTAATGAAACTCCAGCTGATAACAAAAAACCTTAGGTTAAACAACAAGCTATAAATGATACTCAAGCACATTGTAAACCTCCCCAGATCCGTCTGCTTATGGTAAAAAGTTAACAACTTTACCTTCACCCAAAAAGATGCAACAGAAGTACAAGTGTCTAACTAATTGCTGCAAGGAAATTTCTGAGCTCAAACCAGAGGAACTCAAGGCATACCTTGATGCCATCAAGACACTTCACAAGAAGCAGAAACCAGATCAGCTGTTAAAGTTTGACAAAGATGTTATCACATACGTTAAGCAGCACAAGTACATTCACTGAGTGTTGGCTTTCCTTACCTGTAATTGCCTGTTGTTGTGTTCTGAGGCGCGGCACAGACACACAATGGGAAATCCTAACCTTAGGATTGGATTCAGAATAAGTCTTGGTTAGATGACAGGGAAGGCAATTGTGTTTACCTTGCGGCCCTGGATGAATAGTCTCTGCTAGGCGTGGCTAGAAGAGGCGCAGAAGTACAGAAGACACAAAGACAAAAAATGTGAATAGAACTTAATTTTATTTGTAGATGTTGTCAATAATAGCATTCACCATGTTTTGATTTTGCCTTTGTTGGGCCATTTTGAGGACAAATCTCTTGCTTTTGCTTTTGACTCTAGCAATGAACTGGTTTCTACATTAGGAAATATGCTTGTTTGGTTTCCTGACTCTGCGCAACTCAATCGCCCCACTCATGCTTGTGGCAAGTGATCCTACCGTCCTGGTAGTGTTTTGTGGTATTTCTAACCACTATATAATCCATTTCCATATTTACCAATAAAATTAAGTTCTATTTACATTTTTGTCTTTGTGTCTTCTGTACTTCTGTGCCTCTCTCTAGCCACAACTAGTAGAGATTATTCTTCCATGGCTGAAAGGTAAACACTATTGTATTCCCTGTCATCTAACCAAGACTTAGTACAAATCCAATCCTAAGGTTAGTATTCCCCGTTGTGTGTCTGTGCTGCGCCTCAGAACATGATAAAAATGGTGCTCACTACAGGGGCTGTAAGCCCCTTGGTTATCCCTTTTGCATCTATGTTTGAAGGTCCCTTGCCTCTGTCTATTTGGGAGTTGACCTCACCTGAAATTACCAGCCCTCCTATTGAGGAAGAAATTGCCAACCTGCCTATTGTCCCTACTGTACTGAACCTTGGGAATGGTCCCCGCTTAGTTGCTTACCCTATGGGTACCCCTGACTTGGAACAAGTCATGGTGGTAGCCCTTGGGATAGCTTGGGACGGGGTCATCCCTTGCCTTCAGTTACAGTTTAGCTGTGCTGAATAATATGAATTAATTGTGGCCCCTCAATTTCCATAACACCTCCTCCCAGCAGCTGGCTCTGCTAATCATCTGCTGTCATCCTTTGTACAGCCCACCTTGGCCCATCACCAGATGGTGTTGGGTCCAAGTTCAAGAAATCTTGTCTCTACAAGCAGCTGTTACTCATCATTGGGACCAGTTTGCTGCCTACCAACAATGGCTTCATTCCCTGTTCTCCCTGATATCTGACAATCAGCGTGATTTGGTCACCTCTCAAACATGTTTAGTCAATTCCATCAAGAAAATACGCCAGTACATCCTTGAGTACGTTAGGGAGCAGCTACATGAGTTTCATCAGTTAGAACAACCCTGGCAAACTCAAGTATACTCCACCCTAAACGCTTACCTCACCTACTTTGAACGCCTAGTGCAACAGTTCAATGCATTCAGTGCCTATTCCTTTGAGCAATTACAACAGGTAGCTGACCTTGCTGCCCAAGGTCTAAATGAACTCAGTGAGGAATTTGATCAAGAGAGAGCTACCACTGCTGCTGCTATTGCCAATCTTCAGAGTCAGGTGAATGAGCTGTCTACTCACAAACCTTATGCCCCGCCTTCTCCTCCTGCTGATAATCTGGTGGACAGAGAGCAGAGGATCTGGGAGGCCATCCAAGAATTATGCGCTTCCACTTGTAGCCAAGGACGTCCTACTGAAACGCCTCAACCTGACCCCCAGGTTCTTGCGCTGACTGCTCAAGTTGCTGAACAACAGCAGGAAATTGCTGCTTTACGTGAAAAAGTGACAGCTGCTGCTAGTCCACGCAGGGTTAACAAGGAAGATGGCTGTTGTCCTGGTTTGGCAGGGGCTCCTCAAATCCACTGTGCCAGGGAGTTGATTGCCCTAGCTAATGAGGTGGACCATTTGAAATGAGACCAGACTGAGTTGGTCAGAGACGTACAGGAGATGAGTGAGCTGATTGATTCAGTAAACAACAGGTTTGCCCCTTGCCTATCAGTGGGGCCACCCCTTACTTTGCAACTGGCTGAACTCTCCACAGTTGTCACTACCCAAGGACAACGCCTAGATGTTACTGAACAACAGACCGCTCTAGCCAACACTACGGGTGCCAGAACTACCAGGACTCTGACAACCCTTGAAGAAAGTGTTAGACAACTATGGGCTAGACAACCTCCCTCCAAATCTGAAGCTGAATTCTCCCCGCGCATAAATGTACTTGATAGCAACAATGGTGGTCCAACTCCTGTGGCACACTTCAAGCCTACTTTTAAGCAAGTATTTGATCCTAAAACCTCAACTATTGCTCCCTTCTTAACTATTTACAAGACTGCTATGAGACGAGCATCAGATGAAGTTAAGAAAGAACATATTCTGACTTACCTACACCCAACCTGTCAGGAGGTAGTTGTTCCAGAGCTGCCCTCCATTGAGACCTGGGAGGACTGAAACAACTCTTGATTGACAAGTTTGGTGGTGATCTTAGCCTGGAGGTGAAAAAGGATACTTTCATGCACATATCCTTCAAGCCCAAAGAGACATTAGCTGAATTTGCCAACAGATTTTACATGGAGGGACAACAGTTTTTAACAAGCAGACAATTGACGGCGCATGAAGCATATATGGCCTGCGCCCAGGCCCTCAAGGTGAATCAACTCCTATGCCTCCATTTCAAGGCCCACAAGGCTATGCTGTCCTCCATGAAAAGTATAAAGACACTGCTACAAGATATGCACCTTACCAAATCTGGGGCAGTTGTTTGGGAGAGTTGTGCCGCTTCCAACTCTGGCTCCTCTTCTTGCGGTCATTGTATCCTCACCATGAACTTGCAAAATCCTCCTCAATGTCAGGGTTGCCACAGCTGCAGTCAGATAGGCCAACACACTTGCATCTGTACTAATCCTCAGGTTGAAGGAGCTGATCCTAAGGATCAGTCGGGAAAAGAACAGTCAACCTAGAGGCAGAGACGCTCTTGGATGACAATTCTTCCTAGTCTCCTTCTACATCTCTGCCTGCTACTGACTCTGAGCCTGATGATGATGAAGCTCCTCCTATCCTCCTTCTGTTCCATGACATTTCTGATGATTCTGATGTGGATGAATCTGATGTTGAAGACCCTGATGCATACGGGTATTCTGTTCTTGCTGTCCCTGAGACTATTGCAGTTCCCTACAAGCTAGAATCTGGGAAGACTACAACTACCTCCAAGATCTTGTCTGAGGCCAAAGCGGTTGTCTTCTGTCCTTATCTTACTCAGGCAAAACAGTCCCCTGTATTAGTGGAATCATCAGAGGAAGCTGCTGAAGTTGCAGACGCTGTTTTCAAGAATGTATCTGTCTCACCCCCTCTCCAAACTGTATATAAGGAGTTCCCAGGACTAAGATGCATGATTGAGAAATGGGACAAGGAACTAGCTGAGGCGCAGGATATCTTGGCTGTTCTGCCACCCTTTGGACGCACCACCACACGAGTAGAGTTATCTATCCAAAAAGTAAAGATCAAAGCTGTCCTAGACACCAGGTCTCCTGTCAACGTTGTTTTTTCTAAACTGGTGAAGAAACTTAAGCTGGCCCCCAATCTCAACTACCATCAATCCTATGGCACCACTGGTCTCTCCATGACTTGCGCCATTGGCGCGTACTCTGTCTTGCCAATGCAATTTGGTAAACTCCTGTTGGCTGCGCCGGCTGTCTTTCTAGAAAATGAGAGCTATGACCTTTTGGTTGGTACCCAGTTCCTTTGGGAATATAATGGAATCATCAACCTAAAGGATGGCTATCTTTCTATCCTAGGGTATGAAGTCCCTCTGATCTTTGAGGAGCCCATCAAAGTTCCTGGTAAACGGTTGAAGACATGTACTCTAGAGTACCCCACTGGGGTTTTCTCCCTAAAATATCAAACCCATTCCACCAACATGAAGTGTCCTCCCATGGCTTGTCCTGCAACTGAGGGAATCCCTCTCATGGCCACGTCTGCTATCACCATCCCCCCAGGCTCTCAGGCTATCCTAGACTCCCAGATATCATATAAACTACCTGAACAGACTTTCTTAGAGCTGTATTCCCCTCCTTTGCTGGGGCGTAACAAGCCTTACCTTTGTCCTGGAATTCTAGACGTTTCCCACAAGGATCCCGTTCAATTACTAGTTGCCAACCTTATTGCGCTTCCTATGACTGTATCCAGAGGACAGGTTGTTGGTTATGGAAAGTTGTTAAATGCTCCTGACGTCTTGTCTCTTCACCCTTTGGAAAGTTTCAAGACTTTAATCTACCCAAAGACAAGCCTCAAGTCCTATCTCTGTTCACTGCCCAAGACTTCCCTCAGTTGTCCCCGGTCCAACAGAAAGAGGTGCTTGATTTACTAAACCAGTTCTCAGACATCTTTGCTAAAGATAGCACTGATTATGGGCTAGCCAGAGTGTGATTCATCAGATTGACACAGGAGATGCTCCCCCCTTTTGTGCCAAGCCATACTGCCGCAGCCAAGTGGAAGATGTGCAGGCTTCTAAGGAGCTCAAACAACTGCTGGACTGCTAGCTCCCTCTCAAAGTCCCTGGGCTTCCCCTTTGCTCACCTTAAAGAAAAAGGATGGAGGCCACTGGATTGTGATGGACTATTGGAGGTTGAATTCTCTAACCAAGAAAGATTCCTATCCCTTACCATGTATTGATGACGCTCTTTGACGCCTTGGAGGTTCTAAGTTTTTCTCTGCCATGGACTTGGCTTCTGGCTACTGGCAAGTTGATCTCTCTCCTGAAGACCGTCAGAAGGCTGCACTCATCACATCATAAGGATTGTTTGAGCCTACCTGCATTCTGCAAGGGCTCTGTAATGCCCTGGCAACTTTCCAGAGGGCCATGGACTCCATCCTGCGTGACTTGAAGTTGTCATGTGTCTTAGTCTACCTAGATGATATAACAGTCTTCAGAGCAACTTTCACTGATCACCTAGTCCATCTTAAAGAGGTGTTCATAAAAATCCGGGAAGCTGGCCTCAAGTTAAAGCCCTCTAAGTGTGCTTTCTTAAAAGAACGCCTTGAATTCTTGGGCCATGAAGTAACCCAAACGGGAATTTGTCCAATGACTAAGAAGGTTGAAGCCATCAACAAAATGCTTCTGCCCACCAACTTCCAAGAAGTACAAGTCTTTCTGGGCATGATGGGTTACTATAGGCAATTAATTCCAGACTTTGCTGATACTAGCAAACCCCTGGTCCAACTGTTGTGTAATGTTCCTTTTGAATGGACCACCAGCCAACAACAAGCCTTTGAGACTCTAAAGCAGAAGCTCAAAGAAGCACCCATTTTAGTGTACCCCAATTACAATAAGGAATTCATCTTGTACACTGATGCTAGTGACCTTGCTATTGGGGCTATATTGGCTCAGCTTGACAATGAAGGTGTGGACCACCCTGTAGCCTATACTTCTTGTGTGCTAAACAAGCACAAGAAGAATTATAGTGTCACAGAGAAGGAGTGTCTTGCCATGTTACATACAGTCAAACAGTTCTGTCACTATGTGTATGGTACCCATTTCACTGTTGTCACTGAACATGCTTTGCTCAAATGGTTACAACAACTTAAGGAGCCTGAAGGACGCTTAGCTAGATGGGCCCTCCGCCTACAAGGTTATGACTTCACTGTGCTCCATTGCCCTGGGATTATACATCAGAACGCTGATGGGTTGTCCCAAATGCCCATCCTTGCCCTACATCCTGCTCAGCAGATCACCTGTATGAGCTAAAGGGCTACCCTTTTTCCTGGGAAAGTGAGACAGAAGAGTTTTGACTTGCCTTGTTCAAGTTGTCTGAAGATACCCTCATACGCGACAACCAACTCTTCAAAAAGGTGCGGGGTCAATACCTGCCATACGTGCGTCCCAGTCTTTGCCTATCTTTGGTGTCACAAGCTCATAAAGAAACTGGCCATGGAAGCATAGCCAAGATCTTTAACTGGCTTCAAAAGTATTACTTCTGGGAGAATCTTTGCCTGTTGATCCCAGATGTTATAGCTAGTTGCCATGACCGCCAACTTCAGGGCCCCGAGCTGCTTCTCACAAGTTCAAATTGGTTCCCCCTCAACACGCTTTTCATAAAGTTAGCATTGATGCTGTAGGTCCTCTCCCCCGCTCACGCTCTGTATGCTGCTTTATCCTGATTGCTGTTAATCACTTCAGCAAGTGGGTAGAACCTTGCCTTACTAAAGACATCACTGCTAAGACTACCGCTGCCTTCCTGCTGCAGGATGTTTTCTACTGCCATGGCTGTCCCCAAGTGCTGTTATCAGAAAACGGGACCAACTTCAATGCCAAACTTGTAACCTCTGTTGTTGAAGCTCTAGGAACTCACCAGTTGTTCTCTGCCCCCTATAATCCTTCCACTAATGGGGCAGTTGACTGTGCCAACTTGACACTGGTTTCTATCATGAGGAAACTCACCTACTCTGATGCTGCCAATTGGGATCTATACTTACCTGCTGCCCTCTTTGCCTATTGTCTGAGCAGACATTGGGTCACAGGGTACTCTCCCTTTGCCATGTTGTATGGGCGTGAATCCACCACTCCGTCACTCTTGGGGGTTTCCCTTCTCTCCTCTGATAAGGCCATGAACCCTGACAATCACATCAAATACTTAGTTAACCGCATTATTGATATACAGGCCACTGCCTACACTTCTGCCTATAATACTAAGATGCTTGAGCTCTCTCCTGACAACGCTGGGCGCTCCCCCTTGCCTGAGTTTACTGTTGGTGACCATGTCCTATACTATCAACACTGTGTGGGTGGGCGTGCGCACAAACTAGACTCCCTATGGATTGGTCCTTTAGAGGTGACTTTCAAACAAGGGTCTGAGTACACTGTAAAGCTCCTCTCCAGTGGTCGCCCTTTTGCCTGTGTACACGCCAAGTTCCTCTGCAAGTATCACCCCCCAAAGGCCAATCTTGAGGGGGGCAATGTAGTAAATAACAGCATTCACCATGTTTCAATTTGCCTTTGTTGGGCCATTTTGAGGATAAATCTCTTGCTTTTGTGTTTGACTCTCAAAATGAACTGGCTTCTGCTTCAGGAAACATGATTGTTTGGTTCCCTGACTCTGCGCAACTCACTCGCCACACTCATGCTTGTGGTAAGTGATCCTACTGTCCTGGTTTGTTTTGTGGTATTCCTAACCACTATATATTCCATTTCACATTCACCAATAAAAATTAAGTTCTATTCACATTTTTGTCTTTGTGTCTTCTGTACTTCTGTGCCTCTCTCTAGCCACAACTAGTAGAGATTATTCTTCCAGGGCCACAAGATAAACGCTATTGCATTCCCTGTCATCTAACTGAGACTTAGTACAAATCCAATCCTAAGGTTAGGATTCCCCGTTGTGTGTCTGTGCCCTGCCTCAGAACACAACAGTAGAATAGGAAACGGATTATATAGTGGTTAGGAATACCACAAAACACTACCAGGACAGTAGGATCACTTGTCACAAGCATGAGTGGGGCAAGTGAGTTGCGCAGAGTCAAGAAATCAAACAAGCATATTTCCTGATGTAGAAACCAGTTCATTGCAAGAGTCAAAAGTGAAAGCAAGAGATTCATCTTCAAAATGGCCCACCAAAGGCAAAATCAAAAATATGGTGAATGCCGCTATTCACGACATTGCCCCCTCTAGATTGGCCTTAGGGGGGTGATACTTGCAGAGGAACTTGGCGTGTACGCAAGCAAAAGGGCAACCACTGGAGAGGAGTTTTACAGTGTACTCAGATCCTCGTTTGAAAGTCACCTCTAAAGGACCAATCCACAGTGAGTCCAGCTTGTGCGCTCAACCACCCACACAGTATTGATAGTATAGGACATGGTCACCAACAGTAAACTCAGGCAAGGGGGAGCGCCCAGCGTTGTCAGGAGAGAGCTCAAGCATCTTAGTCTTATAGGCAGAAGTGTAGGCAGTGGCCTGTATATCAATAATGCGGTTAACTAAGTATTTGATGTGATTGTCAGGGTTCATGGCCTTATCAGAGGAGAGAAGGGAAACCCCCAAGAGTGACGGAGTGGTGAATTCACGCCCATACAACATGGCAAAGGGGGAGTACCCTGTGACCCAATGTCTGCTCAGACAATAGGCAAAGAGGGCAGCAGGTAAGTATAGATCCCAATTGGCAGCATCAGAGTAGGTGAGTTTCCTCATGATAGAAACCAGTGTCAAGTTGGCACAGTCAACTGCTCCATTAGTGGAAGGATTATAGGGGGCAGAGAACAACTGGTGAGTTCCTAGAGCTTCAACAACAGAGGTTACAAGTTTGGCATTGAAGTTGGTCCCATTGTCTGATAACAGCACTTGGGGACAGCCATGGCAGTAGAAAACATCCTGCAGCAGGAAGGCAGCGGTAGTCTTAGCAGTGATGTCTTTAGTAGGGCGAGCTTCTACCCACTTGCTGAAGTGGTCAACAGCAATCAGGATAAAGCGGCATCTGGAACAGGAGCAGGGGAGAGGGCCTACAACATCAATGCTGAAAGTGTGAAAGGCATGTTGAGGGGGAACATATTTGAAGTTGTGACAAGCAGCTTGGGGCCTCTGAAGTTGGCAGTCATGGCAACTAGCTATTACATCTGGGATCAACAGGCAAAGATTCTCCCAGAAGTAATACTTTTGAAGCCAGTAAAAGGTCTTGGCAATGCCTCCATGGCCAGTCTCTTTATGGGCTTGCAACACCAAGGAGAGGCAAAGACTGGGGCGCACATATGGCAGGTATTGACCCTGCACCTTCTTGAAGAGTTGGTTGTCGTGTATGAGGGTATCTTCCGACAATTTGGACAAGGCAAGTCAAACCTCTTCTGTCTTTTTTTCCCAGGAAGAAGGGTAGCCAATTATCTCATACAGTTGGTCTGCCTCAGCAGGATGTAGGGCAAGGATGGGCATTTGGGACAACCCATCAGCGTTCTGATGTATAATCCCAAGGCAATGGAGCACAGTGAAGTCATAACCTTGCAGGCAGAGGGCCAATCTAGCTAAGACCCTTTGTGCTCCTTAAGTTGTTGTACTCATTTGAGCAAAGCGTGGTCAGTGACAACAGTGAAATGGGTACCATACACATAGTGACAGAACTGTTTGACTGTATGTAACATGGCAAGACACTCCTTCTCTGTGACACTATAATTCTTCTTGTGCTTGTTTAGCACACAAGAAGTATAGGCTACAGGGTGGTCCACACCTTCATTGTCAAGCTGAGCCAAGATAGCCCCAATAGCAAGGTCACTAGCATCAGTGTACAAGATGAATTCCTTATCATAATTGGGGTACACTAAAATGGGTGCTTCTTTGAGTTTCTGCTTTAGAGTCTCAAAGGCTTGCTGTTGGCTGGCTGTCATTCAAAAGGAACATTACACAACAGTTGGACCAGGGGCTTGCTAGTATCAGCAAAATCAGTAATGAATTGTCTATAGTAATCCATCATGCCCAGAAAGACTTGTACTTCTTGGAGGTTGGTGGGTGGAAGCATTTTGTCAATGGCTTCAACCTTCTTGGTCATTGGATGGATCCCTGTTTGGGTTACTTCATGGCCAAGGAATTCAAGGCGTTCTTTGAAGAAAGCACACTTAGAGGGCTTTAACTTGAGCCCAGCTTCTTGGATCTTTATGAACACCTCTTTAAGATGGGCTAGGTGATCATTGAAAGTTGCACTGGAGACTGTTATATCATCTAGATAGACTAAGACACAACAACTTCAAGTCACGCAGGATGGAGTCCATGGCCCTCTGGAAAGTTGCTGGGGCATTACAGAGCCCTTGCAGCATGCAGGTAGGCTCAAAAAATCCTTCTGAGGTGATGAGCGCAGCCTTCTGACGGTCTTCAGGAGAGAGGTCAACTTGCCAGTAACCAGATGCCAAATCTTTGGCAGAGAAAAACTTAGAACCTCCAAGGCGTCAAAGAGCATCATCAATACAGGATAAGGAATAGGAATCTTTCTTGGTTAGAGAATTCAACCTTTGATAGTCCATCACAATCCGGTGTCTACCATCCTTTTTCTTTTAGATGAGCAGAGGAGAAGCCCTGGGAATTTGAGAGGGAGCTAGCAGTCCAGCATCCAGCAGTTGTTTAGCTCCTTAGAAACCTGTACATCTTCCACTTGGCTACGGCAGTATGGCTTGGCACAAAAGGGGGGAGCATCTCCTGTGTCAATCTAGTGAATCACAGCTTTGGCCAGCCCATAATCAGTGCTATCTTTAGCAAAGATGTCTGAGAATCAGTCTAGTAAGTCAAGCACCTCTTTCTGTTGAACTGGGGACAACTGAGAAAAGTCATGGGCAGTGAAAAGAGATAGGACTTGAGGCTTGTCTTTGGGTAGGTTAACGTCTTGAAACGTTCCAAAAGGGTGAAGAGACAAGACGTCAGGAGCATTTAACAACTTTCCATAACCAGCAACCTGTCCTCTGGATACAGTCATAGGAAGCGCGGTAAGGTTGGCAACTAATAATTGAACGGGATCCTTGTGGGAAACGCCCAGAATTCAGGACAAAGGTAGGGCTTGTTACGCCCCAGCAAAGGAGGGGAATACAGCTCTAAGAAAGTCTGTTCAGATAGTTCATATGATATCTGGGAGTCTAGGATACCTGAGAGCCTGGGGGGATGGTGATAGCAGACGTGGCCATGAGAGGGATTCCCTCAGTTGCCAGACAAGCCATGGGAGGACACTTCATGTTGGTGGAATGGGTTTGATATTTTAGGGAGAAGACCCCAGTGGGGTACTCTAGAGTACATGTCTTCAAACGTTTACCAGGAACTTTGATTGGCTCCTTAAAGATCAGATGAACTTTGTATCCTAGGATAGAAAGATAACCATCCTTTAGGTTGATGATCCCATTATATTCCTGAAGGAACTGGGTACCAACCAAAAGGTCATAGCTCTCATTTTCTAGAACAACAGCCAGCGCAGCCAACAGGAGTTTACCAAATTGCATTGGTAAGGCCAAGTACACACCAATGGCGCAAGTCATGGAGATACCAGTGGTGCCATAGGATTGATGGTAGTTGAGATTGGGGGCCAGCTTAAGTTTCTTTGCCAGTTTAGAAGAGGCAGCATTGACAGGAGAACCAGTGTCCAGGACGGCTTTGATCTTTACTTTTTGGATAGATATCTCTACTTGGGTGGTGGTGCGTCCAAAGGGTGGCAGAACAGCCAAGATATCCTGTGCCTCAGCTAGTTTCTTGTCCCATTTCTCATTTATGCATTGTAGTTCTGGAAACTTCTTATATACAGTTTGGAGAGGGAGTGAGACAGATACATTCTTGAAAACAGCGTCTGCAACTTCAGCAGCTTCCTCTGATGATTCCACTAATACAGGGGACTGTTTTGCCTGAGTAAAATAAGGACGGGAGACAACTGCTTTGGCCTCAGACAAGAGCTTGGAGGTAGTTGTAGTCTTCCCAGATTCTAGCTTGTAGGGAACTGCAATAGTCTCAGGGACGGCAAGAACAGAATACCCGTATGCATCAGGGTCTTCAACATCAGATTCATCCACATCAGAATCATCAGAAATGTCATGGAACAGAAGGAGGATAGGAGAAGCTTCATTATCAGCAGGCTCAGAGTCAGTAGCAGGCAGAGGTGTAGAAGGAGACTGGGAAGAATTGTCAACCAAGAGCGTCTCTGCCTCTAGGTTGACTGTTCTTTTCCCGACTGATCCTTGGGATAAGCTCCTTCAACCTGCGGATTAGTACAGATGCAAGAGTGTTGGCCTATCTGACCGCAGCTGTGGCAACCCTGACATTGAGGAGGATTTTGCAAGTTCATGGTGAGGATACAATGACCGCAAGAAGAGTAGCCAGAGTTGGAAGCGGCACAACTCTCCCAAACAACTGCCTCAGAATTGGTAAGGTGCATATCTTGTAGCAGTGTCTTTATACTTTTCATGGAGGACAGCATAGCCTTGTGGGCCTTGAAATGAAGACACAGGAGTTGATTCACCTTGAGGGCCTGGGCGCAGGCCATATATGCTTCATGCGCCGTCAATTGTCTGCTTGTTATTAACTGTTGTCCCTCCATGTAAAATCTGTTGGCAAATTCAGCTAATGTCTCTTTGGGCTTGAAAGATATATGCATGAAGGCATCCTTTTTCACCTCCAGGCTAAGATCACCACCAAACTCGTCAATCAAGAGCTGTTTCATGTCTTCCCAGGTCTCAATGGTGGGTAGCTCTGGCACAACTACTTCTTGACAGGTCGGGTGTAGTTAGGTTAGAATGTGTTCCTTCTTAATCTCATCTGATGCTTGCCTCATGGCAGTATCATAAATAGTTAAGAAAGCTGCAATAGTTGAGGTTTTGGGATCAAAGACTTGCTTAAAGGTAGGCTTGAAGTGTGCCTTGGGAGCTGGACCACCATTGCTGCTATTGAGTACATTTATGCGCGGGGAGATCTCAGCTTCAGATTTGGAGGGAGGTTGTCTAGCCCATAGCTGTCAAACACTTTCTTCAAGGGTTGTCAGAGTCTCGGTAGTTCTGGTACTCATAGTGTTGGCTAGAGTGGTCTGTTGTTCAGTAACATCTAGGTGTTGTCCTTAGGTAGTGACAACAGTGGAGAGCTCAGCCAGCCGCAAAGTAAGGGATGGCCCCACTGATAGGCAGGGGGTGAATCTGTTGTTTACTGAATCAATCAGCTCACTCATCTCCTGTACGTCTCTGTCCAACTCAGTCTGGTCTCATTTCAAATGGTCCACCTCATTAGCTAGGGCAATCAACTCCCTGGCACAGTGGATTTGAGGAGCCCCCGCCAAACCAGGACAACAGCCATCTTCCTCGATAACCCCAAGTGGACTAGCAGTGGCCGTCACTACCTCATGTAAAGCAGCATTTTCTTGCTGTAGTTCAGCAACCTGAGCAGTCAGCGCAAGAACCTGGGGGTCAAGTTGAGGCGTTTCAGTAGGACGTCCTTGGCTACAAGTGGAAGCACATAATTCTCAGATGGCCTCCCAGATCCTCTGCTCTCTGTCCACCAGATCATCAGCAGGAGGAGAAGGTGGGACATCAGGTTTGGGAGTAGACAGCTCATTCACCTGGCTCTGAAGTTTGGCTATAGCAGCAGTGGTAGCTCTCTCTTGATCAAATTCCGCACTGAGTTCATTTAGGCCTGGTGCGGCAAGGTCTGCTACCTGTTGCAATAGCTCAAAGGAATAGGCACTGAATGCATTGAGCTGTTGCACTAGGCGTTCAAAGTTGGTAAGGTAAGCGTTTAGGGTGGAGTATACTTGAGTTTGCCAGGGTTGTTCTAACTGGTGAAACTCATGTAGTTGCTCCCTAACGTACTCAGGGATGGACTGGCGCATTTGCTTGATGGAATTGACTAAACGTGTTTGAGAGGTGACCAAATCACACTGATTATCAGATACCAGGGAGAACAGGGAATGGATCCACTGTTGGTAGGCAGCAAACTGGTCCTAATGATGGGTAACAGCTGCTTGTAGAGATAAGATCTCTTGAACGTGAAGTCCCAACACCATCTGGTGGTGGGCCAAGGCGGGCTGTACAAAGGATGACAGCAGGTGATCAGAGGAGCCAGCTGCTGAGAGGAGATGTTGTGGAAACTGAGGGGCACAATTTACTCATAGTATTCAGCACGGCTAAACTGTAACTGAAGGCAAGGGATGGCCCCATCCCAAGCTATCCCAAGGGCTACCACCATGACTTGTTCCAAGTCAGGGGTACCCATAGGGTAAGCAACTAGGCGGGGACCATTCCCAAGGTTCAGTACAGTAGGGACAATAGGCAGGTTGGAATTTCTTCCTCAATAGGAGGGCTGGTAATTTCAGGTGAGGTCAACTCCCAAATAGGCGGAGGCAAGGGACCTGAAAACGTAGATGCAAAAAGGATAACCAAGGGGCTTACAGCCCCTGTAGTGAGCACCATTTTTGTCATGTTCTGAGGCGCAGCACAGACACACAACCAGAAATCCTAACCTTAGGATTGGATTTGTACTAAGTCTCAGTTAGATGACAGGGAAGGCAATTGTGTTTACCTTGCGGCCCTGGATGACTAATCTCTACTAGGCGTGGCTAGAGAGAGGCGCGGAAGTACAGAAGACACAAAGACAAAAATGTGAATAGAACTTAATTTTATTGGTAAATATGGAAATGGATTATATAGTGGTTAGAAATACCACAAAACACTACCAGGACGGTAGGATCACTTGCCACAAGCATGAGTGGGGCGAGTGAGTTGCGCAGAGTCAGGAAACCAAACAAGCATATTTCCTAATGTAGAAACCAGTTCATTGCTAGAGTCAAAAGCGAAAGCAAGAGATTTGTCTTTGAAATGGCCCAACAAAGGCGAAATTGAAACATGGTGAATGCCGCTATTCACAACACCTGTTCAATTGCAACTATGTTTCTGAGCTACATAGAAACTACCCCCAGCATCACTATTCTTTACTGATCTTGGACAATTGACGTACAGGAGTCCAGCAATGGCCTTGCCCTCAACAGCACCTTGTTTGGCCTTAATTTAAACTTTGCCAAAGACATGTGTGTCACCAGTGGGCCTTTTGCACACTGGATTGTCACCTTTTTTCTCCCCTCTGTCTGAGATATGACTATGTTAATGGCAATTATATTTCTTCATTGACACCTATCAATGTCATGAATGATGCTATCAGTGAGGCTAAGGAATATGATGACTTTTTATTGGACTTGGAAGTCCAACACAGCCCTCTACATCTGGTTGAAAAAGGTGAGCAAGGCAATCCCTACCCCATGCACTCTCCCAAAAATCCTATCTTCTTCTCATAGCATTTATTCATTGATATGGCTTGGTACAACTGGCAGATGAAGTATCTCAACTCCAAGACCTATGCTGACAAAGCCAACGTGAATTCCACAGATTCTGTTCCTGTAGAAGTTGAGGCTGTCAATATGAAGCTCCCCTTTGTCATGAGACTTCTTTTGATAAATCTAATAGACAAGGCCAAGACTGCCTTGGTTCAAGAAGCTCAAACTGAATCAGCTGAGTCCACAGAGAAGAAGTTGGAAGAAGCTTTTACTGAAGAATATAATTGATCCTCAGCTGTTCAGTGTCTGTCCCTTGTCACTCACAGATCAGTGTGATAGCCTATTCTTCTGTTGCCACCAAGGAGAATTTCATTAACCATGCCAGTGTAATTAGATTCAATGAGTTTTTGAGTGCTTTCCTAGACCCTGCCATGGTTCAAGACCACTTCTTCCTGCTGTTCCTTATTTCTCAATTGCTAAGCTATCTAAAGCCCAGTTGTAGAGTAGACTTAGTGATGAGTAGATAACTTCCCCCTTTGGGTGGCAAGTTGGGAAGACAAAACTCTAATATAAAAAATTCATGAGCTGCTATCCTAGTTGCCAGAGATAAAGAGATAAAGCCTATAGTCTGCCTGAGAGGTTACTGCTGTAATGTTCTGTCATTGTCACTGTCTTTTAGACTGTTCCTAGGCCTGATTACTAGTTTGATAGTCTAATCAAGAGGTGGGTGATGCCATAATATCTACCAAGTTCATGTTTGATTAGTCTATCAAAGGATAGCTAATCAGCATAGATAGTTAAGATTATGCATTATTCTCTATCAGGTATGTGGATGTAAGATAGGGCTCATTGATGCTAATTCATTGTCAAATGCAATTAAGCACAGTCATTATAATGTGTGACTCAACTGATAAGATGTCTGATATCTAAGCCTTGACCCCTTGCCTTAGCCCCCAAACCCCTTCCAGATCCACAGTGCTAATTAACATCAGACATTAGTTTGAGTCATTAGCACTGAATGGACTATATAAATCTCCCTATCTTTCTTAATGTTTAGTATATACTTCTTGTGAAGTATAATAAACAAGATAAAGTGGGAATTAAGAAGAGAATGATACTTTATTGGATATGAATATAGGGTAATATATAGTATCATGGAAAGCCACATATGGACCATGTACATCATGGAGGTCATGGGGCTTATCTGAGTAATGTTTCTCTTAAGTCACAAGTCTTATTCAAGTTGTGTTCCGCTTAGGATCTGGATTGTGTGATCCCAGTAATAAATGATTAAATGATAAGAGTGTCACCAAGTTAATGGTTAGTTGGTGAGCCGTTTAGTGGGCCATTTGGTGAACTACTCAGGGTGTTAATTCCCCATCAGGGAGTAATCAAAGATGTTGCAACATCTCCCCCTGGGGTGCTGGAAGGCTGAGCCTTGGGAACTAACTTGAGAGTGTCAGGGATACAGTCTTGGTATTGGTCTAGTTAAGCGTTGGGAACAGGGAGTCTGGAGTTGCACTGAGCTGTTATTGCTTTGCACAGCTGGAGTCAGTCATGATGCATGTTTTTCAGTTCAGTTTGGGCGCCAATTCTTTTGATGAGGTAGGTATTGTTGGGTTTGACCTCCATGACAATGCCCGGCCATGTAACCCTGGATCCAACTTATGCTGATTTTGATTGACAACCCAGATTTTGTCCCCAACTTGGAATCTTTCCTGCTGCAGTGGGATTGTTCCTCTCTTGACCCTTTTTGTTCCATATCTTCTTGGTCTTTTCTAGAACGCTGTATGTTGGGATCACTATCATTAGGCACCTTTTTTGATATAGGTAATTGGGGTCCTGCAGTAGTACTAACAAGGGTGTGTTTCTGCCATAGACAAGTTCATACAGGCTTTTGCTTATTACAATTGGCTTGTGTTCTGCACACCATGAGTGCTGTTGGTAGCATGCTGACCCAAGCTTTTGGATTGTTAGCAGATAACTTACTGAGGGCTTCCACTAGTGAGCTGTTTAGTTGTTCTACTTTTCCATTTGCTTGTGGGTGATACGGGCTGGCTGTGATGTGTTTTACTCTGTTTTTGGTGAGATAACGTTAGTTTCAACAGCGTTAAGTTTGGTGCCTCCATCTGTGATAAGGAGGTTGGGTTTTCCAAACTTGTCCATGATTTCTTTTCTGATAAATTGTCTTATATCATTGCCTTTATGTTCCTTTGTAGCTTGCGCTACAGGCCATCTGGTGGCATAGTTGATAGCTGTTATAATGTAGTTTTTGCCTTTTTTCTTGCCAGGAATTGGTCCCACAATATCCAGTGACCACACCTTGAAGGGTTGTGTGATGGATACTGGTGCTACTGACTTGGGTGGAGCCTTAGTTTGGGTGTAATTTTCTCAGACTTTTCATTGTTCTAATACTTCTTGGATATCATCTAACATGTTGGGTCACCAGTAGCGTGTCTTTAGATAATGTGCAAGTTTCTAATGCAGGTGTGTCCCAAGTCTCTGTGATATTGGAGGATTGTGTCAATCTTTTGGGTTGACAGGACATAAGGTATGGTGACATCATTTGGAAGGATTTTGTGCAATGTGCCATATACATTTTTGAACAGATGTTTGTTCTTAAGCACTTTCTTTTGGATGTCCATTGGGGTTCCAGGTGAGAACCCTTCTTGGAGATTCCCCATGATTAATATGGGCCAATCAGGGTCCCCATCAGCGCATATGACATATTTGCTGTATAGCCTTGACAGGGCATCTGCAGTGAGCATTTCCCTGCCTGGCTTGTATTTAATTTGCATTGGGTACCTCTATGTGAGGCTCATCCACTTGGCTTGCCTTCTTGAAAAGTGCTGTTGTGTTTAAAAAATATTAGCAACTTGTTGTCTTTGAGTACTTTGAACGTTTGGGCCCCTTCCAGATAGCATTGCTATTTCATGAGGCAATTTATGATGGCTAACAACTCTTTATTGTGTATGGGATATCTCTTTTTTGCCGTTGGATAGTTTCCTTGACTTGTACGCCACAGAGAGGAATTCCTTTTCTGCCATTTGGATATAGACTACTCCTCCTATGGCTTAGTCAGATGCATTGGTTTCTAGCTCATAGATTCCCTCCCAATTTGGGTACTGGAGGATAGGGGCAGTAACCATATGGACTTTTAGTTGACAAAAGTGCTGGTCTTATAGTGGCGTCCAGACAAATTTGGTTGTTTTGCCCGTAATGGCAGACAGGGGGGCTGTTAGGGCACCCCAGTCAGAGATAAATCTTCTTACATATGCCACCATTCCTAGAAAAGTGCAGGGTTTGCTCTTATTTCTTGGAGGTGGCATTTTGGTTATGACATGTATTGTTTAGGGGTCTGATTTGATTCCGTCATTGCTGATATTTGACCAAAAAATGGAAGTTCAGCCAAAAAAATGCACTTTGATGATTTTGCAATCAGTTGGTTTCCTTCAAGGGTGCAGAGGACCAGGCAGACGTCTTCCCAGTGTTGTTTCAAGTTTAGGCTGTAGATGATGATGTTGTTCAGGTAGATAATTGCATGTTTCACAATGTGTTCCTTTAAGACCTTGTTCATGAAGGTCATGAAGTTACTAGGGCAATGGTCATCCCAAAATTGAGGTCAACACATTCAAAGGATCTGTACTTTGTTCTAAATGCGGTCTTTGGGATGTCTTCAGGCTTTAAGCAAATTTGGCAATAGTCTGCTATCAAATCAATTTTTTTGAAGATTTAGGGCCCCCAGGGCGTCAAAAAGAGCGTCAATCAAGGGCAGGGGATACATGTTCTTAATTGTGACTTTGTTGAGTGCTCTGTAATCTGTGAAAGGTGGAGTCCTCTGTTTTTCTTTGCTACAAAGAAGACAGTGACACTGAAAGGTGATTTTGATGGCTGTATGAGCCCTTTCTGGAGGGCTTCATCAAGATAAGCTTTTAGGGTGCTGTCTTCTTGTGGTGTGAGGCAATAGATAGGGCGTGCCTTAGATGTACTTCATTTTAGATTAATCTCATGTTGTATACCGCAGTCTGGTGGTAAGTCTGGGAGGGCTTCCTGGAAGACAGAGGGGAACTCACTAACTAGCTGTTCTTAGATGGAATTTTTCTTACATATATTTTCTGTATTTTTGAAATGGATAA
The DNA here is from genome assembly GCA_014839935.2 of Entomophthora muscae. Lineage (NCBI taxonomy): Eukaryota > Fungi > Entomophthoromycota > Entomophthoromycetes > Entomophthorales > Entomophthoraceae > Entomophthora > Entomophthora muscae. Next base: position 172,435 of record QTSX02006565.1, read on the forward strand.
CTTTGTACATGCAGGTGTTCCAATTGATTTTACTAGGGTTGATTTTCTCTTCTGTTTCCATTATTTTCACAAACACATGGTCTCTCCTAAGTGTGTCAAGATGGGTTGGGTAAACATGGTGGTGCACCTTGCCTTGTTGTATGGTGAGGGTAGTGCCATCCCAGTCAATATGATCTTTGGTCTTTCTCATCTAATCCAGGCCAAGTATAACATCATACTTGGGGATTGGTATAATAGGGCCACTGATCATGGTTTGCACGTCACCAATTTGGGCGCAGAAAGGTTTTGCCTCTTGGGTGACTGGTGTGCTCCTATTGTCTGCCATGATAACTCTTTTTATATTGCTTAAGACTGTGGGTAGTTTCACAAGGCCAGAAAATTTCTTATCAACAAGAGATTGGTCTGCTCCAGTGTCAAACAGTGCTGTGCCCTGATATCTGCAAAAGCAGAAAGAATAAGTGAGGAGTTTATTTCCTGTTTGGGCAGCAAACAGTAGAGGGTTGCTGGAGGGTACTTGTATTATGGTGATTAAATCCACATCTTGGTCCCTATACAAGTCTTGTAAATTAGGGGGAGGCTTGACTAAGCACTTCCATGAGCTTTTTTTCTCTTTGTTGGTATTTTCAGTGCTTGCCTGGTTAGCTTGTGCAGTGTGATTCCCGTGTTGAGGTTGGGTACTGTTGGCCTGGTTGTTTTGCTTATTGGGGTGAGGCTCTCTTTTAGCTGCAGGGTTTTCCTTGCGTTTGTTGGAGGCGTGTAGATTGTCAGACCTCTGTGCCGTGCGCTTTCCCTCCAGGAATACATCTTCAAGGTTCTTATAGCAGGACATGTCAAACTGACATCTAATGTGCGTGGAATGACATTGTAGAAGTCCAGTTGTGGTCTGGGTTCATCAAAGTTGATGGTGTTGGGGGCTTGGTCACATAGGTCTTTGTACACTGCAATGTACTCCTCAATTGTTACTGTCATTTTAAACATTCAAAGTCCTGTCATGATTATCCCATTGGAATCTTTCATGGCAAACTTTTTGAGGAAGGCTGTTTTAAACATGTCACATTTTGCCTTCTTGTCAGGGTGTTGGCTTATCCACCCGCTTACAAATTGTGATGCAGTTCCTGTGATGCAAAGAGCAATCTCACTGACCCAGAGTTTTTGGGGATAGTCTACTTGTTCAAACTTGTTTTGTGTACTGTTGATCCAGAGGAAAGCATTTTCCTGGTGTAGTCTTGCAAAAGCCCCAATTTCAGCTGTACATAGGCGTTGAAAGACAATACTGGGTATTTCAGGCACCTTCAGGCTTGCAAACGTTGTAGGTGGATTAAAGATTTTTTGAGCGTAGAGAAGGTTGTACTGTTTGGTGGGGACAAGGACGTTGTTGCAAATGGTGAAACCTTTGAGGATGTCTTATTCCTCTTTTTAGTCTCTCCAAACTTCAGGAAGGGCCATTTTATGGTTCTTTTTCTTGGGAGGAATTTTTTCTTATAGTTGCGTAGGTGTGGATAACCTACCTGTGCTACCACTGTTGAGTATATACTTCTGGGAAGTATAATAAACAAGATGAAGGGGAAATTAAGAAGAGAATGATGCTTTATTGGATATGAATATAGGGTAATATATAGTATCATGGAAAGCCACATACTGTCCATGTATGTCATGGAGGTCATGGGGCTTATCTGAGTAATGTTCCTCTTAAGTCACAAGGCTTATTCAAGTTGTGTTCCTTTTAAGATCTGGATTGTTTGATCCCTGTAATAGATAGATAAACAATAGGAGTGCCACCGAGTTAATAGCTAGTTGGTGAGCCGTGTGATGGGCCATTTGGTGAACTACTTAGGGTGTTAATTCCCAAAGAGGGAGTAATCAAAGATGTTGCAACATTAATAAAGAATACTTTTACATTTACTACTTGATATACATTTGGCTACTCTTATTTGTTACCTCCACTAGATAGGTAAAGACTTAAGGTCATCTTATCAGTGGCCATCCATTGTGAATACAGCCTTTCCTGTTCTTGTTAAGCAAGCAGCCAAACAAGAAGTGCCCAGAAGGGCTAGAAAAGCCCAATTTACGGTTTTAATGAGTAATTGATGACACTCTTATCAGGTGCTCAAGTTGTATGAGGATTAAGCATTTCAACTTGTAACATGAACATCCCTTGGTCAAACCTCATGATTTCCATAATGTACATGGACAGTATGTGGCTTGTCATCACGCTATAAAATACACCTTCTTCTATATTCACCACAGTATCATTATCTTCTTAATTTTCCCTCTATCTTGCTTTATATACTTCCAGAAAGTATTTACTCAACAATACAGATATTAATCTCTGGTAAAGCTTCTCCCTTCTAGGTATTTATACTTTTTAAAAGTATATCAATAACCCTGTGTAAAGTTATTGGGCTATCTAGGCTTTAAACCATAAAATCTGTGGCATTGCCAACCTTAATGGTAGCTGGTTCATAACCAGGCTTCAGAAAAAGACAGATGGGTTTACTGAACAAGCCAAAATTGAGCGCTTGCTTTTAAAAGGGCTTTGGATGATGCATATCAGCAATCAAGGCTATAGAGGATCTATCAAAGTTAGTTTTGATCTGCAAAAGATATCAGGTCTAGACTAAGGTGGCTTTGACCCCAGATTAAGCTTGATTTCATATCCCATGGTTGGCAGCAGGGGGGCAATGTTTTTCAGATTTAACAGTGAGGCTTGGGTCTTTTTGAATGGGTTGGCTTTGCTGCAATGGGCTAGATCCCCTGCAATCAACCATGGTAGTGGGATCCTGATATTCATTGGTTTTAAAATAGTTTTTTTAAGCCAAGTTAGGTGGTTGTTTCATTTACAGTTAACTTTACATCCCAGTTGGGTTGATTTAATGTCAATATAAAGTCTGAGCCTTAAATGAAGATAGGTTGGACCAGTTATTAAAGTTTAAAATGTGATTTTATCTTGAAGATGTTTCAGATCAGGGGACAAGATCAAGGGATGTGGTTAGGGTAGGAACGTGAAGAGCAATTGTGTAAACACAGTGTCACAAAACCATTTCTTGCATGTTTTGGATTGGGTCACAAAACAATCTGAGTGGACTTATGCCGCAAATTTTGGAGTAGGTGTTGCAGAAGCACAATTTCAAATCCCTGAGCAGGATTGAAACCCGCTCCTAGCCATCAGGTGGCAGGAGCCTGCTCGCACCTGTATTTGCTTTGAAAAGCAAATATCCAGGTGCAGGAATCACTCCTGCCCTGCCAGTAGCTGTGAAGCCTGTCCTTGACACCAAAAGCTATTCCCAAGCCTTGGTGGGTTTGATTGATCTTGGGAAGGCTAAATTTAGCTGCCCAGAGTTCCCAGTTTAAGCCCATTCTCCATTTGATAATTCAGGGTTCCTAATTGGGAACCTCTTTTTTAATCAAGTTCTTCAATCTCAGGATTGCTTTTCAGCCCAGCCTAAATCAAGCAATCAAATTGGAAATGATCCCATGACACCTGCAAATAACCTTGCCACAGCCAATAGCAGGCCAATCAACTGTTCCTGAAGTCCCCAAAAATGATGATGAAACAGCCAACCAACCAGCAAAATTTGATATGCCAAACCTTGCCACCCAGATACCACCAGAAGAATGCCCAGAGGCACCTGCATATGAATGAGTATATAAGCCAAAAGCACCAGAAAGATTCTGTATTGTCATTCTTACCAAATAAAGTTGTTATGAACATTTGGTTCACCAATCTGATTCCATAATTATTTTTGATACTCTTCCATCTGCATTCACCTAGACATCAGAAATCACCTTCAATAGTTGAACACCAAGCGCCAGCTAGAGACTCAGAAGTGTTCAATTATTACTTCCCTCCTGATGCTCTGTTTGACCCTGTGCACTTCCCAGAGTATCCCCCAATCTCAACCACAAACCCTAGACTTTGGACATGTAGTGGTACAACCGCCCAGACACTCCTGAGGATCCCTACCACATTGTCCACAACAGCAAGGAAATACTATATACCCCCTGATATTCAACAGGAAATATAACAACCCTTCTGCTTACCTGGTCCCCATGGAACCGCCCTTGACACCCAAACTGTCCATCTCAACCCCCCCACTTCTGATGCCACTGGCCAGAATAGTCAATTCCTGAGAGTGCTATACCTGGCACTTGCTGGGTTGATTGATTCTGCCTTGCCAGCGGCTAGACCTTGGGCCGTAGCTAGGAAGGCCCTCTCTTACCTGGTGAAGTTAGGCCCCATATCTGGTGGGCCATGTCTGTACCTTCTCCTGCCCCCCTCCACCTGAAGGGGCAGTGTGGTACTCTTGGATCCTGACAGTAAGTCACAATTTGTGCCTCCCTCCATTGTGTAGATCACAAAATATATTGGGAGGGTAGTTTTCAAATATGAAACTGATGATTTCATTCTGTGCAAGGCTTAGGATGTAGACTTAGAATGGTTTTTAAGGATGAGGCATATGATACCATTCTGTTCGAGGCACGAGATGTAAGATTAGAGGAAGTATGGCTGGTGGATCTTATTTTTAACTAAGATTTATTAAAGCTCTATCTGCTATTATCTCACGGTTATAGCTTTGATTGAGCTATGGTTTGCTTTATATAATTATAGTGAACCGTTTATAAAAAATATAAAGATCTATTTTTAAATCCATAGGAATAGTCTGCATACTTATGCTTGGACACAACACAAAACCAAATGAGGTTGTGCTTGGTCACATCACAATCCATGCATATTGTTTTGTGAATTTAGGAGCAGGTTGCAAAATGTGGCAGTTGAAACTGTGACCTGCCCCCTAAAAGCAAAAAAACAAATCGGCATGAATTGTGATGTGAAATCAAGGTCACAGAATAATTTGTGCCCAGCTGCCAAAGTTACAAAACCATCTGTGACCGGCAAAGCTTGGTCACAAACCCAATTGTGGCGATTTTGGTGCCCGTCCTAGCCCTGGATGTGGTCCACTTTGCAAGGTTCCTGAACCCGCATGCAGGATCTTCTGGTTGGGATTGTTGCAAGGAAGCCAAGCCGGTGTGGCAAAAGGTGTATAAAGATTGGGTCCGGTATAGTACAACACCTGCTTTCTGTGTTAGACTTTGTCGGTTCTAATTCCATCGATCTTCATGTTAAAAGGTGGATTCCTAGGAAATTTACGGACTGGTTTCAAAAAGTGGAGTTAAAGTTCAACCTCTGGATTCATCAAATCATCGAAATAGTTTATTACATGATCATCTGTTCAGAAATTAGATTGTGCAATACTGTTTATTAAATATTTTAAATCTACAATGTAAGCCAATGTGAGTAAGGGTACATTGGTTGAAGTTCAAGGCATATAAGAGCCATGTATCGCTCGCTGGATCAGGTGGCTCTGCAGCTTAATTGGTGTCAGCAGTGAAGACTCAGGAAAAGGTTTACCCACAACTTCAAGCTATGCTGGATCTGAGATCACAGCATGGAATAAGCAGCTATTGACATGATTTCATATATGCAAGCGCATAGTTTGCTAAAATGACAAGGCATTTAAGCTTTTAAATAAATCCAATTTTGATTACATGACAATGCAAAGAGGAGACATGCATGATAGATAGCAGGTGCATTGAAACCCTCGCAATCCAGGACGGAAAAAGTACCACTGATGATGCAATGGACATCGAGCGGGGCTAAAAGGTTATAAAAGCCAGTCATCCATCGCTTAGGAAAGCTTATGAAATTTACAAGTCTTTTGTTTACAAGCCTCGTTGCTTCCCACGAGTACATGCAACCGCTAAAGGTTGTCGTACATTCGGGATACGGTACTTCATCCCATGCCAAGCCACTCCTGGAGATAGGATCTCTGCTTAGAGCAAGAAACCATACCGTGGTCTATGCCTCGTTTGATGGATATGAGCAGTTCAACAAGCCATACCAGTTCCGGTTTGCCTCTCTTGGGAGCTTCAAGAACCAACGTGCAAAAACGAAAAAGAACCTTGGCAGACGCGAAGAGCAAGACCATCTCAAACATTTCCTAGACAACGTTGGCATCATGTTAATTGACGCTTACGCCGCCGTTTATCCCGCCCTGAGCAAAGTCATTGAAGAAGAGAACCCCGATATCATCGCATGCGACTTCTTCTCCCCCGCCTGCCGAGACGTAGCCGAGATGAAAGGAATTCCACTCATCACTGGGTTCCAATCAACCGATATGCTTGGCATAGCCCCTTCCTCCTTCATCACCAGCAGCCTCAACTACGGCAGCATCACCACAGACAACCTCAGCTTCTTCCATCGCTTCCAGGATAAAATATTTGTCCCGATAAAGCGAGCTTACTATGGCAGGGAATTCATGAAAAGAATGAATCAAATCCGAGCAAAGCACAACGTACCTCCCTCTTCCCTTCCGTTTGGCGATTTCTCCACCTCCCTTGCCATCGCCAATACTTTTGAAGGGCTAGAGGCTGCAACTCCTCCCGCCCAACATCAAAATGATAGGCCCCATCAGATCAGATTCCTACCCCTCACTGACACCCGAACTAACCAAATTTCTCGATGCCCACCCCAGAACTCTATACATTGCCTTTGGTACCGTTGTCTTGCTTGCCGACTTGGACATTGAGAATCTTGTGCTTGCTTCGCTTTCGTCGCTTGCTGAAGGCTCCATTGACGGCATCCTCTGGGGCCTGGGAAAAACCATTGCTGACGACTTTCTCGAGAGATTCACCTTCAACGGCACTGAAATAGCTCGCGACACTCTTTTCAACGACAAGCATCCTCATATCCGCCTCCTTCCCTGGGCGCCTCAAGCTGCCATCTTGGAGCACAAAAGCACCCAACTGTTCATCTCGCACGGCGGCTTGGAGAGCATAGCTGAAGCATCTCTTTCAGGAACTCCCATGTTGACCATTCCCTTCTTTGGTGACCAGCCACGCAACGCCCGCAAGTTGGAGGATGCTGGCACCGGCAAGTACGTCAATAGGCTTTCCGCCACCCCTGCCAGAAAAATCAGATCCATGCTCGACGACAAAAGCAGAACCATTGCTGCCAATGTCAAGCGGATGCAGATCATTGCCCACATGGGCAGCCGGCGTAAGGAGATGGGTGCCGATGCCTTTGAAGAGTATGCCTACACTGCCCAAGCATGCCGCCCCATATATCCCCACAAGTATGGTGAAGTGCCATGCGAGCTCAAGCACTTGGCAATGGCCAGCCGAGAAATGGCTTTCATCAAAGCCAATGCAATCGATGTCTATGCAGCTGCTTTCTTCTTAATAATTGCAGCTGCATTTACTTCACTGTACATTCTCTGGGCAGTAGCAAGCTGCTTTGAGAAACAATCACCAAGAGATTTAAACAAAAAGAACCTATCACTTAATTATATATAGTGTTTTCATCATGCCATTTTGAACCTATTACAATCCATATTATCACTACAACTCTGATTTTGTAAAGCCTTTTGATCAATCCAGCTGCTACCATATCTCACAACATATAGGTCATTATTTGTTAGATTAATCTGTTTCCTATTAACTGTGCTACTTAAAACTTTAAAATTTTGTTTTAATTTTCTTATCAATAAATTTAAATAATTACAACAATTTTATCAAAATAAATCTTATTTAATCCTTATAATATAAAACCTATATTAAATTAATAATTTTCTACTTACAGCTAAATTAAACTGTATTAAAAGCTAGTAACAATCTTATTTCATATACCATTATTTCTTGAAAGCTGATTAGTACAAAATAACATCATTCTAAAAAGAGCAACCTAAAAATACAATAAAAACTGATATGATGCTTTTTGTTGGAAATTAAATTGTTGCCTAAAATCTTAGCTTTTTTAAAATATTTAATTTAAAATATAATCATTTTTGAATCCCTCTTTTTAAAAAGAGGG